>JAOWBH010180619.1:0-10071 GCA_028566215.1 Silene coronaria
GTTCCCGTTCCTCTTAAGCATTGGTTGCATCTTACAGAGTTACAATTTCTATGTAGCATATGCTTTTAGAAAGGCTGTTCCGGTAGCATTCAGTCGGGTGGGAAGTTAAATGACATGACTTTGTTTCTTCTATGGAAGTTGCAGTGTTGCACAATGTTCAGCACCACTTTGACCGAAACTTAAACTGAAGACAGCTACTCCGTAAGACCGTAACTGCTAGTGTAATTATAAAAAGCTATCTGTAAAATTATATAAACTCATCAAATGATGTACGGAGTATACATTTATCCTACTTTTGATTCTCAAAATCTGATCGCTAATGTTTCTGATCATACAGCAATATTATGCATGTCCCTCAAGGACGGGTTAAGGGGAGGTCAGTTGTAGCCTTGCCCCTATGTTAGAAAACACAAAGATGCTGTTTTACATGACCAATAATGATAATTGTGTCGACAATAGACAATGGCAACGTTCGGCATCTTGTCCACAACGTAGGAAGCTCAGCCAGTCTAATAAGCCATTATATAATTATGCATAGTGGTACTCGAGCACCAAACCTAGTTAATTCATACTCTGTATGACAATGCAGGGTTATTCTCTTAATCTTAATTCAGATTTTGCTAAGCAAGTGCAAGGGCTTGTTTCTGCTAAATAAGCTGCAAAATTATTAGAACCAAGTTAACCTACATGAATTTCAAGAATTACTTAGTCCTATATGCTCTCCATGATGTACGCGATATAGAAAACCAAACTATGTTCTCCATTGTGCAGTGTACATTGTTAACATTAAAGTGAAATTATATCGTTTCTTTTCCTGTTTGTTGGTGTTCCAGTGCTGCTAGTTGTCAGATCAATATAGAGTTCTGATGATCGTTTTTAGTTTTACACTCTCAGCTGTTTACGTAATTTTAAATTGTTCCTGCTTAATATAGCTGTGAAGAAAGTCGTATTTCTGTTCACATGTATTGGTGGAATATGGGGTTACCGTAGTTTTGGTCTCACTTCCCATGTCTTTCTTGAAGAGAGAAGTTATTTTCCCAGAAGAAATAACTGGGAAAGAAATTATTACACTTCTGGTGATGTTTTTGAGTTGCCTCTTTTCATTATTGAGTAAAGAATTACTCTTCTGAGAGACAGTTTTGTATTATTATAACTTGGGACCTATTAATTTACCGTAAGCAAATAACAATGAACCCAATTAAACTAAAATGATGAAAATGACTATCCCGTAAGGGAATGAGTGTTGATGCCATCTCATATGAGAACTTGTGCTTAACAACTTTTTCTAGTATCGGCTGAGTCAAACTGATAATGCACTCAGGCACCAGCAGAGAAAAGATATGTTTTTGCGGATGAACTTCGGAGAGTTGGTACAGCCGGAGCTAAATTGCTGCGTGAGATCGGGAGCAAAGTCGAGAAAATGGAGAAACTTAGCCCCGAAGATATACTTGAAGAAGTTCATCTTGCTGCCGAGGAGCTGCAAATCAAGATAGATCAAAAGTCCTATCTTTTGGTCAGGTTTGAAAGCTGGGAAGAAGGAAAACGGCCAAAAGAATTCGAAGATCCTGAACATGTTGCTAAAATGAAGGATTGTGGGGGCAGCCATCTTGTAATCGACTCACTCAGCGAAACCATACTAAGTGTCGACCCTCATATGCAACCAACCAATAATAACATCAACTCCAGGCCAGGTTCGATGATAATGGGTCATGACCCATTATTATATTCAAGGCCGGGTTCCATGTTATTGGACTCAAGGCCGGGTTCTATGACAATGGGTGGTGGCCCATCTATGCAAGGGTTATTTTCCACTGACAGCATGGCGAGTAAGTATCACTGGCCTTCCCGTATTTCTATATTACCCGACATGAGGATAAATGAAAAGGAAGCTCAAACATACGAGAGTGCAAGTTCCTTGTCGTTAGCCACTTTTTCGTCCCTTTTGGTAGAGTTTGTTGCACGGCTCGGAAACTTGGTTGATGCCTTTCAGGAGCTTAGCGAGAATGCAAACTTCAAGAAACCCAGCCTAAGCTACTAGTTGCTAATAGATATTGGATTTTGTCAGGAACCCAAATCCAATGCTGAACTTGACTTTTAACTCTTTTTAATGGCTCTTCGGGTGTTTTCTTTTGTTGGGAACCCGAACACCGTGTTGAATTAGATTTTCTGAAGATGGAGTTTAAGCGTGCAGGCAAATAAATAAGTGGAAACTGGGAACCATGCATATTCTCAAGTGGTACAAGGTGTCATTGCGGTATGTCACTCTGTAAATGCTCTTTAAAGACTGCTTGTTCGATTATGATTTATTCTTTAATTGATTTATTGCGGGACATGGAAGTCATGTAACCTAGTATGTTACCTCTGAAAAAGGTAAAAAAAAAAGTATAGTACAGTATGTTATTGCTAATTACTCCATAGTACATAAGCTAGCGATGTAATTTTCGTGCTTAGACAAGTATTATCTGTGAATATGTGTGACGAAGTAGCTGTTTTGAAGTTGATGTAACATAAAATATTGACTATGAAGATTGCAAAGTTCCAAGAAACCTTGTACCGTTTTAGATGATGAACCAATTAGGGAGTATCCTTTGTGGAATCCTTGTTGTATTTTACAAGTCTGATTAAATATTACTATTGACATTGATGGTTTTTTTTTTTTTTTTTTTTAAAAAACCCATGCTAAAGATATCATACACAAATGACTTTCCTTATCAAAAGGCTTTGGCATCAATTTCAATTAGGGCCGAGCAAAAATATAAGATACGATATGTGGTTTCAATTACACGAATTTTCGTATATACGATACGGGTTTCGGTATATTCAATACGGTTTTTTGAAAACATTAAGGCAAAAAAAAAAATCTGGTTTACGATTTTTGAAAATAAATAAAAAAAAACAAAAACAATCTCACATAAACTAAAAATAATTTAAGCAGAATCTCATTCATCTTCCCACTTTCTTTTTTCCTTATGCATTTGTATATTTTAATATCGAAATTTTGATTATTTGAACATATAAACATATTATTAAATTTAATTTATGATGTACCCGTTTTATCGCGACTGCAAGAAGTCGAACAACGAACAAGTAAAATCCGTATCCGGGTATACGAAAATCGGATATACGAAAAAATCGGATATACCATTAAACTGGGTCAGTTCCATATCGGCGAATTTGAGATTTTTAAAACTACTAGTTGTTTCCCCGCGCGCGATGCGCGCGGTGATCCAAGGATGGGCTATATCGACGTTAATGATACTGAGCTACGTAGAATATATAATTATGTGTCTCAATTGATCTAATGTAGATCAATGTAATGGTTTTTTTGCTTGAATTGTTTTAACATATATTAACATAATGGTCACTTTATGTAGTATCGAAACTAATCGCAATGTTCCTGTTTATTGTCGCACGGAGACCCAAGGGCCACATCTGTTGATGTCGAAGATATTAGGCCAGCATAATGCATGATTTCTTTTCTTCACCTACCTTAATGTTTGTGAACGTAACGGCTACCTTAGGTATAATCGAATTTGCTTACAATACTTGTCTATTGTTTGCGTCCTTAGAGTGCATATAACTTATGAATGATATTGCTAAAACATTTAACTAACGTATCAATTGCCTTACATATAAAGTGCATGGTAACAATTGATAATAATAACCAGTGTTTTTTACAACGACAACACTATTAGACACTGATTATATGTATTTGCTTGTATTTTACATCTTATTTTTAATACTTTATCAACTTGAGTATGTATTGATGTTGTTCGTGTTTGGAGGATGTTGACTATCAAATCTAACTGCATATGGCACTTGTATAAGGTTAGGGGTGTGAATACCATTTTTTCTTCGTACTACTACTCTATATCCTCCCATTTCTCCTCTCCTATCTTATTCTTTCTCTTTCCTCTTTATTGTTCGCATCCTTCTATTTCCCTCTCTCTAAGTCCTTTTCTTTCCCCTTACTCTCTTTCTCGACCTCTATTCCTTTCCCCTTCTCCTCGCATTCTTCTTTTTACCCTTCTCCTCCTCCTACTTGTCCTCCCCCCTTAGTCCTTTACCCCCTTCCATTTTTCTCCTTATTTCCTCTCCTTTTCCCCTCATTCACATCATTATACCCCTCTTTTCTCTTTAACGTTGTCGCATCCTCATCCTCACCCTCCATGCCCCCCTTCTTATTCGTCCTCCCTCTTCTATTTCCCTTCTCCTCCTCCAATTGCTCTTATATCAAGCCTCCTCCTATGTGTCCTCGTATCAATCCTTCATATCTTCCCCTTTTTTCTCCTCTTTCTTCCTCTTATCATTGACATCCTTCCATTTCCCTCTATTTGCTATTTTAACCCCCTTACTCTTTTTTTCACCCTCATCCCTTTCCCCCTCTGGCCTCCTCCCTTATACCTTCTATATCCACCACTCCCCTCTTATAGATCCTTCATTCCCCCTCCTTCTTCACTTCTCCCCATATTACTATTCTTCATATTTTTCCTCGAATTACTTCTTCATATCTTCCCTTTCTCCCCCTCCTTCCTCTTTTCTTTTCCTCTTATCATTCACATCTTTATATTTCTCTCTCCATACCTCCTATCATTTTCTTTGTTCTCTTTCTCTAGCTCCATCCATTTCCTTCTCCCCCAATCTGTATTCCCCTCCTTCCTCTTCTCCTCCTACTATATGGCCTCCTCTTAGACCTTCATAATTCTCTCCCCCTCAGTTTTCTCTTTAAAGTTGCCGCCTCCAAATCCTCATCCTTCTCCCTCTTCTCATCCTCCTTGTCCCAATTTCCTATTCTTATCCCTCTTCTATTTTCATGTCTCCAACATGACTCCTCTTTTGTCTCCTCCATCAATCTCTTTATGCTTATTCGAAGAAAATGGCATCTTGATTACGATTGTCTTTATTAACTAATACATCAATGAAGAGAAAATTTGATAAGTTCAATAAATTCTATTTTTTAAGTGGAGTTTTCTTATAATTTATTTAATTTCTCATTATAATCACTTATCTTCCTATTACTACTACTCATCCTCCTCCTCTTACCTCTGCTTACTCCTCTTCTATCCCCTACTTCTCCCCCTCTCTTGTCATCCTCTTCTCTCTCTCTCCATTTTCTCTTCAATGTCCTCGCGTCCTCAACTACCTCTTTTCCCCCATATTTCTCCTCCATTTTCTCTCATAATAAGTCTCCTCCATTGTGTCCTCGAATTATTCATCCTTATATTTCCTTTCCTCTTTCTCTTCCCCATGCCTTCCTATTTCCCTTTCCTCTTACAGCTCGCATCCTTAACTCACGTCATAATCATAAGCAGCTTCAACTGCCTTTTCAACTCCAACCGGGAAAAGTGAAATTCAATCTCATTCCTAGACTGCCTTAGGAACGAGGTCAAATATTTTGTTTTATTAATAGGCTGGAAGAATTATCTAGGATGAAATCTGTCGAGAAGATATTAGACTTGCGTAGAACAAATAATTATGTATCTCAATTGATCTAATATCTATGAACGTAATGGTTACCTTAAGTAGGATCGAAATTATTTACAATGCTTGTGTCCATTGTTGTCATTTTTCCGCGCGCGGAGACCTTAGGACCACATCCGTCGATGTTGAAGATATTATGCCTGCATAAAACGCATAATCTTTTTGACCTATCTTAATGTTTCTTAACGTAGCAATTACCTTAGGTTGAATCGAATTTGTCTACAATACTTGTGTCTTTTGTTAGAGTCCTTAAAGTGCACATAACTTATGAATGATATTCCTAAAAAAATTACCTTTTGTATAAAGTGCACGGTAATAATTGCCTTATGCATCCTTTTGCCATTGGGTTTAAGCTTCTTCAATCCACTTTAACACAGAATCACAACCAACCTGTTTATTGTTGCAACTAAAAAAATCAAAGTGTCTTGCTTGTGACGGACATTATCCGTCACAGACTTGTGACGGATAATGTCCCTCTCACAATAAGGCAAGTGGGAGGACAAGTGGGGGGAAATGGAGCACTCATTTGTCCTCCCACTTGCCTTATTATGAGAGGGCAACTATCCGTCACAAGCTTGTGACGGATAGTGTCCGTCACAAGTGAGAATTTGTGAAAATTTACAGCCTTCATACATCTTGAAATCATTTATAGAATTACAGCCCTTCAAACATCTTCCCATAGCTTCTTCAACCACTTAACATATCATGCCTACTCCTTGCAAACATTTGTTCTAGTTTGAACGGAGATAAATAAGGCTTGGTTGTTGGACCAAACTCAATAATAACTTTACCACTGAAACCAAAGGTAGATAACACATGATCAATTTTGTGCACAAGGAACCCTAACACCACGAGGCTACTACTTACCTCTTAGAAACTTTTGCATACATATTGGCCTTCTTTGAGGTGGAGTGACATGTTGACCATGTTACATGTATATGACAATGCGAACTGTGAAGCAACGTGGTAACTTTGTTTATGTCAACGTTATTTAGTAACTGGCTAAACTTTCTTTTATTGTTCTTATATACGCGGTTGTTTGAAAATTTATGGGTTGTTATGAGATGACATTTGTGAAGGTGCGTTTTAGGAACCGTAATTGGGTGGAAGGTTGGGAGTGAGATTTGAGAATATTCTTAACTCTTATATGAAACATTCTCAGCTATCGATGTCCGGTCTGACATAAGCCTAACAAAGAGAGCAGGCGATCAAACAATTAAATAAACTTAACTTATAAACAAAGGCAGTAACAAAAATCTCATACTTAAGTTTATAGAGCTTAATGAACTGATCCAGCAAACAACAATAATTACAAACTATAATACACTTAGATGTTAACAAAGATAGTAGGCGATACAATGTGGATTGTTTAAACTTGTCTATTGTATAATATGTTAACGACTTTTTTCGTACATGTAAGTACGGTGTCACTATATCCTTAAAAATCCAAACCAAAGCATTCACCACAATCATTACTATGTTGAGGCAATGAACACTTGAGAAACGACATTGTTCATTATACATAAGTAGACTTTGCAAACTTCGCTAAGCAAGGAAAGCAAGCAAAATTCTTGCAGAAAGCAAAATTCTAACCAATATTCATCACCAATTCACCATACATGAATTATGCGCACACAAATAGATGACTTAGTCCGTATAAAACCATGATCCTTACACAATTATACAATTGTACATCAAAAAAACACATGATCTGAACTTAAAGATCACTTACGGTCACAAACACACGTACAACACAATCATATATGCAGCATTGATCTCATCAACGCAACAACTACCATAGCTACTATAGGTTGCATATGTCTGCCATAAAGAACAAACAAACATTTCCCGTCCATCTGCACAGCTTCCACCATCACCACATCAATCGAGTTATTGTCTTTGTCAATGTTCTGGATAGCTGAAATCAAATGAAGTAAGATGTCAGATGGGCCATGTGACACACTCACTAATGAGCATAATACGTTGTGGAGGAACAACATAGCCATATGGATAAAGGGAGAAATTTAAATTCTTAATACGTGAAACCAAAGATTCTAGAAAAGGTCGTCCTTTGTCAATTATTTATGATCCCTCCAGCAACCCATGACTCCATCGCTTCTTATAGGCAGAAGTAAAACAAAAAAACAAAAAAAAAATCTCTAATGAGTCAAACTAAGTTTCTAAAGAAAGGTCTTTGTAAAGAAGTCCATATCCCTCAATTAACCCATAACTCCATCGGCTCCATTATAGGCTGCAAAGTTTCTCAATCATAATATTTGCATGACCTTGATTGTGTAAAGACCTAATTCTCACTCTCTCCACTCTTGTGTTACTCACTTTGATGTCCTTTGTAAAGACCTAATTCCCACTCTCTCCACTCCTCTTACAATGAGTCATAATGAAAACAAAGAATAGACCAAAGGATGAAATAACAAACACTTATTACCTGTTTTCTACCAAAAATGTAAAGTAAAGAAACCAAAGTCAGCAACAGTCATACAATAAAGCTAACAACCAAAGTCAGCAAAAAATCATTTATGTAACCATAGCCAAACACCCCCTAAATTAAAGAGAGAAAATAACTCTAAATTTCGAGTATTAGGCGAGTTACGTATGGAGACAAGTTGTTCAAATTTCGAGTATCAGGGGAGTCACACTAATAACTTGTCTGCTTTGCATCGGAATATGATTAACTCTAAAGTATGAACTTGGAGAAATCAAGTTTGTTCTGATGGCAACTGAACTATTTCAAAGCGTGAGTGTTGGCAATGAACCAACGAAAAAGAAACACAAAATGGAAATAGAAACGTAGATGCGCGTACTATTGCTGAATAGACTAAAACACGACTTCCGAATTCTGTGAGGACCGAAATGAAGAATAGCAACAAAAAGGAAAATAACAAACATGTCAACAATAAAGCAATAGAAAATAAAAAGAGAAAGAAATACGCAGCATCAAAGGGCCTTGTTTCCGTCGTCATTAGCCACTGATATCCAAATATAAGTAGCAATTGAATTAGGAGGAAGTCTGAACTCTATCTTAATTAAAAAAACATGCCATACAAGCAACACCAGATACAATATGCAGCTTGACCATTATCGTTAATACCTATTTTTAATATCTGCCATTTTAATGAACGAAATTAGGGTTTTGAAACCTCAATTCCAATTCTACGCCATAGTTACACAGTACTATAACATCATTCATCCACGGCTTCTTATTGTCATCACTACCCTTCATAACCATCTCCTCACATTCGCCATTAATACTTCTTCATATCGGCAATTCAGGTGGTTCATCTCCTTAGTAGGTAACAATCGTAAAAATCAAACAAAGTAAAAAATAAATAACAAAATGAGAAAGATGAATGAACTGGAGATAATTGGAACTGAAACAGAGCGAGTCATTGAGATGACTGTGCATTAAAGGCGACTGGACAACTTTATATTAAAAGGTTTTGTAACAGAAATTCCCGCGAATTTTGATTTACTTTCTCACTGACTTGAAAGCAACAAAAACAGTTTGGTGGCTAACAAAGTTATCTTCAACATTATTTTTAGTTTGGACCGTAGACCGCTTGCAATTATAAGAAAGTGAAGTTTCCTGAACTTTACCCAAGGAAAAGTGGATAAATCTATTAACAAAAACAATTTCATGAACATAAGTGAGAGCACTAAATAGCACAAACGACACGTTACAACTGTTTAGACTTTAGATTTACTATATTGAGTACTCCTTTCCTAAAGGAATGTTCGTTATTAATATTCTCAGTAGCTCGACAAATCCAAAAATAATATTTGTTGAGTGCCCTGTAAAATCACATTTAGGTTGGGTTCTATAAAACAAGCAAAGAGCAGCCTCATAAGATGTTGTCCCCCGCCTATTCCAAGCTTAAACTTTAAAACAGTTTAGCCTGGTTTTCTGTCGACCTAGCGACTATGTTGGCGCCTATTCATCAACAGCGCACTATCGACACATACGTATAAATTTTGCCGCCAACTTTTGGCGCTTGCACAATTTTTTACAGGCCATGGCCCCTACAACTTCCAGTTCAACCAATTATTGCCCAATCCGTTTGACAACCTAACCATTATTATGTCAGAAAAAAGGCACGATCAAGCAAAAGGACCCTAGGCATGAACAACAAAAGGTTGTCATTATTAAGACGACAACGAGGAAGGTATAGACGCTCAAACTACCAGGTTCATTAAGAGAAGTATAACTCTACATGGCAGCAACAGTCAGAGGAGAAATAAGGTACCTTAAACTCCAGCAATTCAACTATTCCATCAAAAAGAAAAACTTCAAGACCCCATAAAACTGCTAATCAAGTGTTACAAAACACATAAAAGGCCACTTGACTAATAACGACATCATTTGAAAGCCATTATTTAAGCACAACAGCCTCGTCACCACAAGAGGTGGCGGAAAATGCACACCTACAACGCGAGAGGCAGTGCAGGTGGAGCCATAAGCTATAAAGATTTCTAACTATACTGGATAAACGACGTGTTTAGGCTGCATAATTCAGTTTTAAATGGCAACAAATAAGCACAAACATATCAACTACAAGCCAGAGGAAAACATAA
>JAOWBH010180630.1:0-10071 GCA_028566215.1 Silene coronaria
AGGTATAAATTCAATGTTACTCCGTTTTATTTTTGGTGCAATTTATTCCTTTGATATGCTCATTACTCCATAAGGCTAGTAAGGTTCGTTACAGCGTTCATGTAGCACCTGAACCCTGAGCTCCTCATGTTACTCTCAGTGTCACAGGCCACCTTCTGCTTGGTGTTCTTAGTATAGTTGATACTGGGAAATCATGCGCGTGGTTTTGTGTGTGTTTTTAGCTTTGTTGTTGAATTCACTAGTCATTGAAGACGTTTAACGATTATATTTTAGGAGATTGTATTTTTTTCAATTTATTCATTGTGCCATTTTTTCTGATGACTCACTTGATGGTTTATTTGGTATTAAATTGGCCTTGTATCAATTTGACAAAGTTGTACCTTTGACTTTAGAATTTTCTAGTGTTCACTTCGTTGTGTCTTGAGTGTAGAGGGTTGAAATGGCACACAACTAGACAAGATTGTCTGGTCTTGTACTAGCTGTGCTTGTTTTTATATTATAACCTTATAGGGTTGGCTGGGTCTTCTAGATAGACAAACGTAATTCTCTTGTGTAACTGTCATGTGTTGGAGTTTGAGTTATTTTAACTTAAATTCCTCTTCTATTGACATTAATGTGAACTGTAGTCATCTTAAACACTCTCGTTCTTAATTGTAGAAAGAAGAAGGCCGTACACAAAACTACAACCACGGATGACAAAAGGCTGCAGGGTACCCTCAAGAGAATAGGGGTGAATGCGATTCCTGCAATTGAGGAAGTGAATATTTTCAAGGATGATCAGGTTATCCAATTCCAAACCCCTAAAGGTGAGCTTAAGCTGTTTTACGTTGCGTCTCACATTTACTGTTAACATGTTCTGTGGCAAGACTCAAGAGTCATGATGAGTCTATATATTTTCATAGTTCATTTCTAATAAGATACTTGTTTTTTTCCTCTTCAGTTCAAGCTTCTATTGCGGCTAATACTTGGGTTGTCAGTGGTACACCACAAATCAAGAGTAAGCACCAATTTCATTTTTTGTACTCTTTTTGCCTATAATCATCTATGATTAGAATCAGTTTTTTTTAGGGAATATAATCCATGGTAATAAATATCAGCCGCTCCACCACATTGTGACCGAGTTATGTACGATTGCAAAACAGTGTCCAGTTATTGAGTTGGGCTGCATTTTAAGGTGCAATGACTGAGATTAGGCTTTGTCAACCTAGTGCAGTACTGCAGTCCAGCATGAAGTCTCAAATTTTAGATTTAAACCCCTTGGAAAACAACTAATATGACGTCTGTTACCTTTCTTTCAGAATTGCAAGATATTCTCCCTGGAATAATCAACCAATTGGGTACGTTACCAGCCAGTCTCCGTGGCTATCTTTCTTTTAGTATTGCAAGATATTCAAGATTCTTAGTCCGTAACATCTTTTCTCATAATGATTTGAATATAATCGTGCTTTGTGATACAGGACCAGATAACTTGGATAATTTGAGGAAGCTGGCAGATGAATTCATATTGCGAAAACATTCGAACCCTGATGGCAGTGGTCTGAATACTGTTGAGGAGGAGGATGACGAGGTTCCAGATCTTGTAGCTGGTGAAACCTTTGAAGCAGCCGCTGAGGAAAAGCAGAGTGCTTGAGCTTGTCAGTGACTTTGTGTGTGCCCTGCTTTATATTGCTGATATTTTTGCATTCTCTCACTTTCTTTTTGGCTTCAATTTGGCAAATTTGCTGAATTTTCCTAAAACCATTAGTTAAGCAAAACGTGTATTGTGACCGGAGACAGAGTTAGATAACAAGCCTTATTCAGCTTCTTTTATGAAGCTCTATATCAATGGTTTCAAAGTCTCGAGGGTTTTCTTCTTTACCTATTTGATGTGGTTCTTGTTCCCAACAGAAAATGTAATTGGTCATTTTTTAGAAGGTTTAACTTGTGAGACCAGTCACCGAGGTTAATGACAGAAGATGCCTCAGACCCGGGATTATTGTAGATAATTACAATTCGTCCATTTATATTTAGTTTGCGCCTGCACGCCCTGCAGTAGTCGAAAACCTGCATAAGATCTTTGTTTTACGTATCAAATGTTCAAAATATTTTTATATACATCATTCAAGTTCCAAGATAAATTATCATAGGAAAAGGTGAAATTTAAGACGAATGGTTCGCACAACTCACAATGACAAATGATTAAAGATGAACAGTTTGCACAACGACGAGTCACAATGATGGTTAGCACGAGACTCTTTTGGCTCGCGCTTGGGTTCAAGTTGACAATGCCAAGCTCTTGCTCGACTCGGCTCCTTATCACATAAACTTGGTTATACGGAGTAAGTATTTTGAACCGTATCGATTTAATTTAAGCTATAAATTTGTAAGCACAAAAAAATGAAATCCCTCTACTCTTCTTTAAAATTCAAATTAACGATCTTTATGACCATCATTGAATGTCAAAAGACACATTTACATTCGATTTTTGTATAAAACCGTCTTACATACTTCTAACCGAAATCGTAAACCCTTTGTTAAAAACAACCTTGGAAACTCACGAGTCACGACCACCGGAGGAAAGAGAAATGAATAACCCTAATTACACCGATAATGCCACCACTACTACTGCTACTACTCCACTAACCGCCGAGTCAAACTCGCTGACTCACTCGCTTACCGAGTCAGCTCTCGAAACGCAGCGTATTGATTCCAATGACGCCGGCGACGACGAGGTTGAGGACGCCGTCGAAGATGAAGTAGATGACGAAGAAGACGACGACGAGGAAGAAGAAGGAGATGAAGATGAGGAGGATGAAGAAGATGAAGGAGATGATGACGTGGATGAAAGAGAAAGTGAGGTGGTTGACGCGGCGGCAACGACGGCGGAGCAGTTGATTCAGCGACAGAAACTTGCTGACGGTTTTTTTGAGGTTGAATCTATTCGTAAAAAGCGGATTTGCAAGGTAATTTTTGTGCTCTAATTTCTATAATTTCGGCATTTTATTGCTTAATTAAGGTTAATTACTGAATGTTTTGTTACAAATTCTCGTGTAAGGCGGCGTTACACAATGTTTACTTAAGACGGTCTTAAGCCAGAAAAACTAATGTTTTGTACTCTTTTTTTGTGCAGGGAGAGCCGCAGTATTTGATTAAATGGTGCGTCGTCTTTCTCGTAATTTGTTTTTTTTCATTTTAGTTTGTGTTCTGTTTGATTATGGAGTTTAAATGGAGCTGAGTTTGCCATATGAAAGGATTTAGGGTTAGGAGATAGGGATTGGGATAGAAGTTGAAAATCTCTCATTTAAGTCCGTCTGAAGCTTTAGAGTGTTTAGACGGCCTTTTGTATGCTATGTGATTCATTTTATGGTAGCTAAAATGTCAATGATGTAAGTTGTAAACTTTAAGACTGACTCGGAGAGTGGGCATTTTAGGTTTAGCCAACGGTTTTTAAGGTTTGAGTAGTTCATGCTAGTGACAAAGGATAATTGGAGTGATAGAATGTACTTAATATGGTTTATATGTTGTATCTTTCATCGGCTTATTGGCACTTTGGCAGTTCAGTGTTATTGGAGTTCCATATAATCCTAATGTTTGTGCCTTTTCGTTACTGATATTAAGAAGAGACTTTAGTCAGGATTGAGGTGAACCGTGACATTTGGCTATCTTTTGAGATGTTAGGTTTTAATTGTTCAACTTACTTCAAGTATAGAGCTAAAGATTTGTGTTTTTACCGACTTTGGGATATGATAATTATGTAATGAGGTTGAGGTGATGGTATAGTGATAAATTTGTGCCTACAAAAAAGTGTACAAAAAATTTGTTACGGTTGGTTCTAATGCAAAATAGATGAAAATTCTTAACTTAGTGGATTTTATGCCTGATTCAGGCGCGGTTGGCCCGAAAGCGCTAACACATGGGAGCCTGTTGATCATCTTCAAACATGTCCTGATGTTATTGAGGCATATGAAGAGAGGTGTTTGTTTTCTTCCCTTTGCTTTTTTATAAATTTTGATCACCGTCTAAGACTGTTGTGTTAGCCTATATCGTCAGTTACTATTGGTTATTAAACCATTTATTTATGGACTTCAGCTTACAGTCTGGGCAAAAGAAGAATTCTAGGAAGCGCAAACGTAAATTTACTCAGCAAAAGAAGAAAATGCAGTACTCTTATGGTGCTACCAAGAGCAAGATATCGCCAATAAAGTTGCCACTTAACAGCCTTGAACACCCTTCCACTTTAGATAGCTCAAACCATGTCCAACCCAAATCAGGCATGGTTGATATTGTTGTAAAATCTGAGGAGACTGTGAAGAGATCTAGAGGTTCCAAAAAAATTGATTGTAATGGCTCTATGAAAATGTCGCCAGCTAGCAGTGAAAAAGACCGTTCGGAATCACAGCTGTCTGGTCAAAATGCTAATGGGAGGAATTCGGATATACATTTGCAACAGCCTGTGAATGTTGAAAAAGGCACCACTATATCCCCGGTTGTGGAAGCTGGCCAAACCAATCAGAGGAGAGGTGCACAGCGAAGAAAATCGGGCTCGGTACGCAGGTTCACACAGACCGAGTCATCATCATTAAATATCGATTGCTTTGGCACCCCTTTACCAGTGAATACTAGCACTTCCGAGAAAGTTGAGCAGTTAACAGTAGGGAGTTCTGATGCTTCCCGAAAGAAAAAATCTGACAATACTCGGAATTCTTCTATTATCACCAAAATCATCAAGCCTATAAGCTATTCAGCATCTGTGACAAACAATATTCAGGATGTTGCTGTGACATTTGTGGTACTGAGGTATGTTTTGCCTAGTGCTTCCATCAATTATTTTTGTATGGATGATGATTGTTCTCTAAAAATTATTCATATCTAATTATTTTGTTAGGGTAAGTTTTGTTCTTGATTCATATGCATATTTTTTAAGAGTGAAAAGACGTTAAAACGAATTGAATATAAGTTTTATAAGCTGGGCAACTTTAGTGAATCTTTGGAAGTAACAATTGATAAAGCTGTGGCCTTTTCTGGTATAATTCACATCTTTGCTGATGAAAATGGTGGACAAAAGTTCACCGAGTACGTAGTTTCTTCATTGTTGGTCAGATATTGCCAATTGATTATTTGCACCATTTAGTAGGCCGTGCGGCTGTTCTTCCATTTATGGCAATTGACATTGCGCGTTCTTGTCTTTTACTTGGAGGGTATAAGGATAAGAGTGTAAGAAGGGATATGGCTTTGTGCATTACAATGGGAAGGAAGGGAAAGGGGGCTGTTCTTTGATTGTATTATTACATTAAGATTGATACGGGTTATTTAGTATCACTACATCTTACTTGGAACTTGGAAGAAGTATTGACGTTTTTTGTGAAATGTCGTTTTGTTTTGAGAAGTAATAGTTGAGTTCATATTCAAAATGAGTACAAGAAGTTCATCGTTCTGTCTGGCTGTAAGAACTTTGGACTTGAACAAAGCATATACTTGTATGTGGGAATGTGGGCTACTTTCTGTTAGTGGAACACAATTTTCCTTTCTACAGGCTTGAATATCATCGACCTTGAAAAATTTGGTAACAGTGGGCTTTCGGGAGATGATACGGGCTAGGAAGACATACTTGATATGCCTATACTATATACAGTGTAGATCTGATTATAATTCCCTAGTGACTTCAGTGATAATTTTGTCGTATAAGGGACATTCCTACTATGTTTAGTGAAAGCTTATTTAGTGCGTCTCGAAATAAGGAGCAACTGTTTGACGTGTTTGCTGACATATGTTTTATGTTTAGTCTTACACAAACCCTTTTTTAGGAACTTATGGACATACTATTAATACATGTTTGTATTTGTTCACAATTTTTATTTTTAAAGGGCGAGATTAGAAAATTACCCATTAATCTAAAAATTTCAAAATCTTTCCTTTTCATCACAGTTTGAAATTTCTATTGATTACTTATTGATTAGGCCTTGTGTTTTATCGACATTTTATCATGTCTTCTAGGTCGGATGGGAAGGAAGTTATGGTAGATAACAAGTTCCTCAAGGCTACCAACCCTCTTCTGGTATTTGCTTGCCTTCGATTTCATCAAGTCTACCATACTAATTTACGGGATTATTTCTCGTGTTTTAACAATTTGGCTCTTGTAAATACAGTTGATCAATTTCTATGAACAACATTTGCGGTATAATCCCACCTAAGGCAACAACACATTCATCCACATCCCATGTCATCTTTTTGCGAGGATAGCTCAATTCAAAGAGGACCTCGGCCGTTGGAGAGGCCGGATATACAGGAAACACTCGAAGATGTTTGGTGAGGACTTCGGGATTTAACTTTTAATTTGTGTATTTTGTGGCATATGTAGGAGCTTTTGTGTATTCTCTTACTCTTGTGGCATACATCCGACCCCCTACCTCGCAATTTGCGGGAGTCATTGAGGCATTGGGGCAATGTTGTTGTCGTCTTACTCTTGTAGGAATCTTAGTTTAGTAGTAGTTCAGATAGACACATCAATTTCGGCCCACTCCAGTAAGCTTTTGTTAAATGAGTGAAATGGCGATAATTTATGCTGTAATTTCCATCATTGTGATGATACTCATGTTCCTCTCTTCAGCTTTTGTCTGAATGATGAAATATTTTCCGATGGTATCTAATTATGGTCGGTATTTGATCAAAACAGAATTGCGTCTTTCGTCGTCTTAACATGTAGAAATGAAAGTGGGCCAGGCTAGGCTGTGCCTCGTGCCGACCCACCATGCATGAAGGAGAAAAAGTCAAGAGCAGGCGGCCTTTGTGCCGTACCGATGAAATGAAAATAGCGGCCTAGGCTCGGTCATGGCTTGTCGTGTCATGTCGTGCTTGGGCCAGGCCAACCTTAGCTGGGCACAATTTTCTTTCTCAAACTCCCCAGTCATGGCCGTGCTAGCACGCGTGCTCACTTCCATCTCTAGTCTCTACTAACTCGCGAATGCTTTAGTCCCCGGTATCTTATACATTGGTTATAACACGGGTCTAAAATATTGTATCACTCCAGAAACACGCCTTAGAAAAGTTAAGTTTCTAAAATAACACGGATTCTCATTTCATACTCATCACAAGCTTGTGACGTGAGACAAGCTTGCAAGTGGGAGAGGCAAGTGGGGAGAGGCTTGTGACATGTCACAAGCAAGACGGGCTGTTTAAATAATACTCCCACGTAACAAACAACTGAATACGTTTTCTCTTTGACATTATCATTCCGCAGTTATTTGACGGTATTGTTGTTTATGTTATTTTATGAACTGATTGGGATAACCCACCGCTTGAACCTCAGCATAGTCATCCACAATTTATGCATTACTTAAACTGTCGTTCGGTGAACGCAACTTCCAAAATTCCAACAACTCCTCATCAAGTCTTACCATATGTTTCTTATGTTCCTCTATATAATTACATATCGTGATAGTATAGATATAGATATAGATATAGATATCGATAAAAATGCAAGAACCAAAAGCACAAAACCAAGATGAAGTACAAGACGAGCTACTAGTCCATGTCGACGAAGCCGAACGTGTTATAAAAGACCTTCCTAAAGCATCCGTAAGCAATAACTTTAGTCTAGTCAAGTACCAAGGCTTTTGGTGTCCTAACCATAGTAATTACATGGCTAGCATCCTTTCTTTTCAACGACATTTCCAAGCTCGCGACACTGATCTCATCATCGCTAGCTTTCCTAAAACAGGTAATTATTATTAGCGAGTCTTATATGAGATTTTCTTATATGTTAGATAGCTTAGCCGGTGAAGTCTTGTATATGTCAGATTTAACTGGTAAAGTCATGAGGGTGACTTGGGTCTAGACCTGGCAAACGGGTCGACCGGGTCGGGTCATTCTGGTGGATTAGTTCGGGTTTGAGATATTATCGGGTTAGTTTGGGTCGGGTTAGTTCAGGTTTCGGGTGTTTTTCGGGTATGTTGGTCGGGTCATTTTCGAGTGAAGCGGGTCGGGTCAATTCGGGTTCGGGTCATTAATTAGGAGAGATAAAGTACATTTAGTATCACTTCGCGTTATTTCAATTTTTTTTTATCAATTAAAGTTATGTTTTGTCGGGTCATTTCGGGTCTACGGGTCAGTTCCGGGTCAACAAACCTCGGGTCATGTTCGGGTCGAGTCGGGTCATTTCGGGTTTCGGGTCACATTTCGGGTATTGCTGTTCGGGTCAATTTCGGGTCTCGGGTCGGGTCGGGTTGATTTTGCCAGGTAGACCTGGGTCAAATCCCGCTAGCTTTCCTAAAACAGGTAATTAGCGAGTCTTATATGAGATTTTCTTATATGTCTTAGCCGGTAAAGTCTTGTATGTTAGATTGTCAGCTATCTTAACTGATAAAGTAGTTATGAGGGTGATCTGGGTTAAATCCCGTCAGCAATAGATTGCCCTTTTACTAACATTGTGTAAAGTTGTTCCATGACAGTTTTTTGTGAAGCAGGTACTACCTGGTTGAAGTCATTACTCTTCTCAGTCGTCAACCGCGAAAAATATGGTACCAAGCAGAGTCCTCTGCTTAAGAATCATCCTCATGAACTCGTATACCGGCTAGAGATTGATGTGTATGGTAATGCCTTTAATTATCCTCGACCTCACCATCTTAATGAACTTCCTTCACCTAGATTACTCCATACCCACTTGCCCTATGTCTCACTCCCGGACTCCATCAAGGAGTCCGGGTGTAAGCTCTTATATATAAGTCGAAACCCTATGGACACGCTTGTATCACAATGGTACTTTACCATAAGCGCGTTGAAGAAGGTTGAAGGCGAAGATTTTGAATTTAGTAGTTTGGAGGAGTTTTTTGAGATTTTCTTAGAAGGAAAAGTTGTGCATGGGCCTTACTTTGATCATGTTGTTGAGTACTGGAAGGAGAGTTTAGAGCGACCCGAGAAGGTATTATTTCTAAAGTACGAGGATTTGAAGGACGATCCTGTAGTCGAGCTGAAGAAATTAGCCGAATTTGTGGGTGTGCCCTTCTCACCTAAAGAAGAAAGTGAGGGTGTTATTAAGGAAATTATCGAGTTTTGTTGTATTAATAATTTGAAAGAAATGGAGGTTAATAAAAGTGGAGTTTTTAATAAGATTTTTGAGAAGAAGAGTTATTTTCGAAAAGGAGAAGTGGGTGATTGGACTCGATATTTCACTCCGTCCATGGTCGAGAAGATGAACAAACTTATGAATGAAAAATTTGAGGGCATTGGTTTGTCTTTCAAATTAGGTTTTTAGAGTTTATTTGAATTGTGTTCTTGTTAAATGAAAAAGGTTTTCTAGTCAATGTAAAGGTTAATAATTTTTTTTTTTTTCTACAATTTAAAGGTTTTCTAGATTGTATTAGATTTTCTTTTAACAGACTGTGTTAATGTTTTATTTTGTTGTTTTTCTTCTTCTTTGTGGTTACTCTTACGTATTTCATTATTTACATTTGGAAAATTTACTCATTCAAATCACTTTAAAGTTGTACTTCACAAACTGCTTTTCCTAACAAAGAGATCTTAGCAAGAGCTGGCAAAAGTGACACGACACGAAAATACGACACGAACCCGACACGAAATTAACGGGTTTGGGTTGAGGCTTAATAACCCATTTATGTAGGTGGGCCGACACGAACACGACACGATATTTAATTGGGTTGGGTTTGGGTTTGGGTTGACCTCTTTAAACACGAACTCGACACGAATAACTTGTTTACTAAAAAATCCTAATTTTTCTTAATCTTGCATCCAATAAATATACTTAAAGTTTTCAAATATGGACATAACACGAAAACACGACACGAAATTAACGGGATTGGGTTGAAGGGTTTGTGACCCGTTTACATGTAACACGAACACGAATCCGACACGACCCGATTTGTTTGCCAGGTCTAATCTTAGCCCTATAGTTAAAAAAAAGTAGGGTTATTCTATATGGTAACCCTGTACTTTTTAAAATTCTACATGGTAACCCTGTTTTTCAGAGAACACACATGGTAACCTTCAACTCTATTAATATGCATTGCCGTGACCCTTAACTTTTTTTTCCGTCAAATTGTCCGTTAAGTATGTGACGTGGCCAATTGGATTTTGAGA
>JAOWBH010180641.1:0-10071 GCA_028566215.1 Silene coronaria
GATTATAACATCTCTTGTTATAGGATATATTACATTCTAATACTTAAATGAACAATAAGCACAAGTGGTTCAATGATTATGTCGTTGGTATATTATCTTGAGGATTAGAGTTCAAATCTTGCTGCTATCAATTTTTGGAAAGAAAGGCTAAATTTATAACAACAATTAAGGACATGGGCTGTTGGGCTTTATACCCATGTCTACCGACTGCTCTACTATATCTTGTTATATATTTAGGACACTTATAAATATTTATTTCTAAAACTACAAGGTGGGCACGTGTCCCCCGGGCCTCCCTAGATCCGCCCATGCATATGATCCCCTTTAATTTATATGACAGACGTAAAAGTAATACTAATTAATTAATGAGGCGTAATTGTAATCCTATTAATGTTATTTTTTTGATAGTCTCTAAGTAATAAAACTTGCTCTTAATTTATGTATTGTGCAGACTTTATCATTGTTTAGGTAACAAAGACAATCCCATTGTAGATTACAATTCTAAACCTAAACTACCATTACTCAGGCTAGCTCAAACTTTTACAAAGATAGGGTATAAAAACTAAAGAGTTCTAATTGACATATTTTTGACTCGAGCGAGTCCAGGCCTTAATTGCTTATGACAATTAAACCATGTACTCCGCAGTTGGATATTAGATAATAGTATCAGGCTTATGCTATGAAAACATTGAACTTTGATGCGGGGCTATTGGTAACTGTAATGATTAAATAGGTTAGATGTTGGCAAAAAGTTGATTACCACTAAACTTTTACATGGAATAGAATTTTCGTTGATTTATCATGGTATATTTATTTGATTATTTAATTATTTATTACTTGTAAGTATATTTCATTAAATGTGAAAGAGGTGGTTTTCTCATTCTCTTACGTGTATACTTAGAACGTCTCATGCATGTAAGTTTTTCTAAAATCCCATTTAGGTAACTTAGATAGATGTTGATGACAACTTAAACGCAATCACATTGTGTTATAACTTATATGATCATGATTCTGATGTTAGAATGTTGACGATCGATTAATGTGTTAACTCTTCCGTTTACACTTTACACAAGCAACTTGCTTTCTGAGGACTAAGAGATACAACCTGCGTTATACTGCTGGTGTTTACACCAACATGGCCTCCGTGTATGAACATCCGGGTCAAATGCTGGAGTTGAACGGTAAAATGCGTATTGATGCTTGATAGAATTAGATGGAGTATGCTACATTACTTTACTCTTTGTCGATCGATTTGTAATTAATCCATACAAACAAATTAGTCACAATCCAATCCGATTTGTAATTAATCCATACAAACAAATTAGTCACAATCCAATCCGACCAACAACGAAATACATAAACTTATACTTCATTTTTCTGAGGGTAGGTAGATAAACAAATTTTCAATATTGCCTACTTATCTACATTAAGACATCACATAGGTTAGCTGAATATATTTTCAAATTTCGGCTTTATAGTGATACAATCTAGATCACTATTATATTATGATCATGGAAAAGTGCCACACATACTCGTTAATACTATATTATGATACAATCTTTTAAAACATTTACAGATTAACACTGTATTATATACAATCTCTTAAAACATGTACTGGTTAACACTATTTTTGTACTCCATATGTTCAACGGAGAAGTGCCATACGTTGGTCTCCTATCTTTTTTCGCTTATTGCTAGTGCTCTTCATCTGCGTTTATCAAGTTCAAAACAATCAAAATTATAAATAATAATACAATTAAATTATTACTAAGAAGTATTAAAAAAATAAGGAAATCAGGCAAGTAAGATCTAACATGTTAATTTATTGATAAATGAAATAATCAAAAGTAAGAGTGCATGATTTGGGCAACTAAGGTCGTACAAAAATATAATATGAATCACATTAAATTATGAAGAAACAGAAGTAATCAAAAGAAAAGATCTCATTGTGAATTTCTAATTTATGAACTACTCAGTATTGGTAGACAATATCGATGTTCAAAAATGCAAATAAGATGTTGAAAGTCGCCTTACCATCGAAACTTTAGTGTCTTTGAGAACTTGACAGTTGACACCGACGCCATAGTTATCATGTTGTATGAAACCATCAAGATCTACCATCTGAGACAAACTTCAATCAACCTAAACAAGCAAGATAAGTCAAAATTAATAAAGTATATTCAACTATTGACGTCAATAATTAACAATTAAAGAACAAAAAAACTTTCACAAAGTAAAACACGCAGCTAATGCAAGTCTATAATCGTTAAAGGAGAAGAAGGTGTGAGAATTGAGATGTCTTATATAGTGCAAGACATTGCTATATTTTCATCCTAACCAAACTCTAACACCCATAATCTTATCATGTTTATTTTATTCCTGATAAAATCTCGTTCGATACCTTACTGCGTACGAAAAGTTGCTATGGTTTCACAATATTATCTTTAGCCTCTGTAATCGCTCGAAAAAAGCCTCCTTTAATAATATAGATAGATAGATAGATAGATTGATTTATCGATTGATTGATTTTAGGAGTACACTTTTGTTACTACAGTTAACATCATTGCAGCTTTGAGAGAAAGAGAGACAAAATCAGTATATAATATATATGTTTGTATCGCTACAATGAATATACTCTCCTACTTGGAGAAGGTACAAAGTATAATACCCGAAGAATAAGCAACAATCATAGGAAAAAAATTCAAATGTCAAGAACATACAAACATTGTTCTTGAAATACAGGACATAAATATAGAAATAACCGGAAGAAGAAAAATCGCATGCGCAACGATCTCTTCATGTATCTCCACCATCAAATGGGGTGGTAACAATCGAGTCCCAGTTCTTAGTTCTGTGTGTAAGCACATTCCTTAGCCGGTTCGACTCCATGCTCAGCAGCAGCAGTACAGTAGCTATAAATCAAGAAGTTATCCCTGATCCAGTCCATATGATAATAGTCAATTTCACAAAGTTGGAAGTATTTGGATGCATCAGTGTACCAATTAACGTCATTAGTGCTGGTACAACTTGCAACATTGCTTGGATCGTTGCAAACACAAGCATTTGGGTTATAGCCCTGGAAGCTGGCTACAAAGGGTGCTAGCGACCAGTCGGTTTTGACAAGGCCGCCCTGGGTTGCCCATTGATCGGCATTCCAGAGACTGGCATAGACATTCATGGGTTCTGACTCTGGGAATTTGATTTGGTCATCATGGAAGTTGCGGAACACTCTGATTGGTACGCCGTCTACTAGCCACCTGAAGAAAAGGGAAATAAAAAAATATTCAAAACTAAGATTTTTAAACAAATGAGGGATTGGGTTTGAGTAACTTTTATGAGAAAGAAATGAACTGAGCAGAGCCTTTTAAGAGTCCAAATAATTGAAGATATGGTAAAAGAAAATGTTACTTGCAGATCAATTTCTCAAAATGTTAAATAAGAGTCGCTATGCAGGTGGTCCTTTAATGTGACAAGGAAGAGTCATGATGAACTTACACAACTGCGTAGGGGTTCCAGAAGATGGTGTAGTTATGGAAACCGTCAGCAGGATCAAACCAGACCTTGAATTGCTCTTCGCGCTGGCCAATTCCATCTGTGAAGATATTTGTGTGAATTGTGTAAGGATCTCCTGAGCTATTACCTAGGAACTCGAAGTCTATCTCGTCATGCCTTGTCTCGTTAATGAACAACTTCAAAAATACAAAAGAATAACAGCCTGTTAGCCTTGCATATCATAGTATCTTTATTATGAGATTTTGATGCTTTTCCTGATCATCAGGACAAATGAGTCTAAAGTAACAGTTGTCATTTCTGCTAACTGGAACTTACATAGAATGTGGTGACTACTCCGGCCGAGTTACCCGGAACCAACTTGATTTGCGCTGTAATTGATCCAAACATGTAGGTGTCGTTTGACTTGAATCCAGAACCTGTTATCATACGAAGAAGCAACATCGTTATCCATCTGACCCAAGTTACTATTTGAATGGTTTTCAGCTTGCACAAAGTGTTTCTTTTTACTCTTTTTATAAAAGACCCAAAGGATAGTTTTAGCACTGACACAGTTTGATCTAGTCGACATTCTAAAAATGCAGAATTTGTTGTATGTACTTACCTCCATATTCAGTTAGTACGAGGTCGAGACTGTCTCGCCCCGTCATTTTAGCTTTATCATTTCCCCAATTGATGTAGGTATCTTCGGACAACGTGGCATTAACGGAGCATATCTGAAATACAGTTGCTGAGGCAAAGACAGCTAGAAGCACTACTCCAAATTTACCCATCTTAACTTCAAATTCTTCTTTTTCTTTTCTGTTTTTTGTTTTTGTTTTTGTTTTTGATTTTGTTTTTGTTTTTGTTTTTAGAGGATGGGTGCTTATGACAATGGTTTCTGATTCCTTTTATAGTCCAGAAAATGTTGTATTCAGCACCTGTACTGCTATGCAAGTACATTGGTTTTGTCTATTAGGTCCTTTGAAATTGTCTTGCAGTCATGGTGTTGTGTTTTGTTATTCTGTTTGATCTTTATTTAATTAATATGAGGCTAATTATGTTGAAAACTTCATGTTATGTGCTCCTCCATAACTAATAGACATTTTTAGTTGGCATCTCTTTTTTGTATTGACAAGACATTCAGGTAAGACTTGAGGTAAATCAGTACATCCCACCCTCCTCACATAAAGTAAGTCCTGATAATTTCTAGTCATTGACTGTACGAAATCCAATATAGGGAAACCATCTACAGTTTCATGTCATTGTTAGATTATAAAATCGATCTTGGGACTTCAACCATCATCTTAAACTTTTGGTCGAGATGGTTACTTGACTTGGTATCAGCGCCACTGTGATCAAGTCGTCACGGGTTCGAATTTCACCCACCCTTAATTTAAGTCCAAAGGGCATTGATGTGAGGGGCGTGTTCGAGTATAAAACCGATCTTGGAACTTGAACAATCAGCTTAAGATTTTGGTTGAGATGGTTTTTGAGAGTCATTATGTCTATTCATGGAATTAAATAGCAGTACCGGCAGGAATCGCGATTACGTTCGCGACTCAGTTGTCCCTGGATAATGCCGTGGCTGGTGGTATAATATCGGTTTAGTTTGTACTCCCTCCGTCCCAATCATTTGTTCACCTTTTTTTATTAAAATACCCCATCACAAAAAAACATACAGATTTTCTTAGCTTATAATATATTTTTATTCCTACTAGCCACCAACAGAATAAAAATATCATGATCTGGGTGTATAGTCATGCAAGGTGATGACTTTTGTCTTTGTCAAAGACGTGCAAAGGACTAAACAAAATGAAAGCAGAAGACGTGAAGGCCATCTATGAATGATATGAGCCTCATACCAGTAATTTCCTTTGTCTTTCTCAGTCGTTTTCGAATGTTCTGTCATTTAGATTCTTCTGTTAGTTGGCAGTGCGTCTGGCCTGTTCTTATGAACATGGTGTCCTTAAACTAGTTTCCGCAAGTATCTTCAGTATATAAATGTTGTATGAGATGAAAGTTTTTTCCTCTTGTATGATTTTCTCAGCCTATATCCAAGATAACCATGGTATCCAATCTCAGTTCCAGTATTGATCTCGGAATTGGTGGTCACGGCCTGACCTCGATAGACAGCGTCGCAATGTGGTTGCAGTCACCTTAAAAAAACTTGATAATTCTGGTTTTGATGCACAGATTTAATGCCGAGCTGATAGTTACTTTGCACTGACTGCACTTTCACATGGGATTAATTTCCAGAGGCCTCCAAAATCTATATTAGTATACCAGGTATATTTCTCTGTCATTCATTTAGTTACCAAGTCAGCTTTCTCACTTGTTTAGTAATTGTAATTGCACTTTTAAAGAGACTTTCCCTTTAATTTAAGGACAGTGAGACTAAGTCACCAAGGTACAGAACAATGAAAATAATAAATATAATACGGAGTATAAGTTTTCAAAAACCCTGTTACCTGCTATTGATGGCTTGTGATTTTGTTGATACCGTATGTGCGTACTCTTTCCCTAGGTATATACAGAGTGTGATTTTGTTGATACCGTATGTGCGTACTCTTTTAATGAACATTGAGAAGAAAAACCATAAACTAAACACAAATTGCAACCCCAACCCCGACCGCCTTTACTATCACCTTTCCCCACCCGTACTCTCTAGCAGGGGCGAACCTAGAAATTAAATTACGGGGTAGCGAAATTTTTGTAACATGTTTTATGATAAAAGAAACACGAATATAAAATCAATAACTTTTTTTGTAACACGCATTTTTCAACTTGAAAAAATAAATTGTTTTCGTTCCTGTTGTGTTGAGGTTGTTGAATGTACTTGAGCCCTCAAATCCTAGTAGATTAACATTATAGCGACAATCTTTTATGTAAAGAATGCGTAGAATTACAAGTGTTACGAACGAATGTTAGACAACTTGTAAATAAGAAAACAAAATAATCAGTTGGTCTTGTTTGAGATCGTCTTGACTTACACAAGCTGCTTTTATTTTAAACACGTGTTATAACCGTCTTAATAAGTTAAGACATTTTTAAATAAGAATTGGTGAAAAATTATAACAAGTAATAATTTCTAAAATAATCTAATTGTATATAATGAGCAGTATTAGCTATTTTATTCCCTTAAATGTAAGTTATTGAATGAGTATAAAATTAGGGAAACGAAAACTCAATTGTAAGCACCAAATCATGGTCCGTAACGTTCCTAAAGTCCCATGTAAGACTGAGTAGGGAACATAAAAGCAGGTAAATCGAACATGGGGATGAGTGTGCTTCATCAAGAACTCTCGTCCTTAGCTCAAAGGCATCAAGAACATATAAGCGGCCATGAAAACGAAGACCTACATTAACAACATTGTCGAACTCCTGGCATTGCTCTCAAGTAACTTGGCTTGAATCTCCTTTTAAGTAGTATCATCCACTCGACTTTCTTGGATCTCACGGTGAAAAATGAGTTCGACATCCATAGCACCAAGATAGTCAAATTCACTATCCACAAGTCCACAAGTTGTAAGTTCAATCTATGGAATTTGGCACACAGATCGTTAGGTAGCATACAAATAGCACACAAGGAATAAGTTTTCTTCCTATTAAGAGCGCCGATATCTACATTTGTCATTCCTTCATGGTAGAGCTACTCCACATAATAATCATTCATCAACTCCAACCAACGACGTTTTCTTGTATTCAACGAATTTTGGGTAAACGTATACCTCAAACTCTTATGATATGTGTAGATATGGCAATGAACTTTAATTGAGGTATAATGTCTCCAAATTTTTCAAGCATGCATGACGACGTCTAGCTCAAGGTCATGGAACAAGTGTTCAAGCTAGGCTAGGCCAAGGCCAAGCTAAGACCACATAGGCCACGAGGGCAGGACCTGGCCACGACCTAGCTATTGCAGGCCTAACCACTAGAACAAGATCCAAGGCCTTAGATATGGATTTTTATGGTGGACTAACTCTTAATCATGCTTGAATAGGTCCCATTTAACAACTTTGTCTAGGGTAACTTATCTTAATTTCATAATTTCAACTTTTAATTCAGTTAAACGAAACCAAACAACAATTCAGGAAATGCAATAGTGACTGTTTTTGTTTTGCTCTCCTTAAGGGCTCAAGCTGGCATATGAGGGTGTTCATTTGACACTACATCAGTCTGAGGGAGGTCAACAACAACCAAGGAGGCATTTAATGAGGCTGAACAAGAGAATAAGGAGTTTGCAATTTACTTTATGCTTTTTTGTTTTTTCAAATTGTTTGTTTTTGTACATTTTTCTACTAGTTATTTTGTAGTGTTTTGTCAAAGCCATCTGTGGCTCTTGGATCAATTCGAACGTGTAAGATGAGTCTCTTGAGGCCTATATAAGCCCAGGAGTAGCTTTAGAAATGACAGATTGGATTAATTAAGAAAAAATGAAACTTTGTTTTTTATTAAAGCTCATGGATGTGTGTTGGAGTCCTTTTCTTAGTGCTTGGAGAGTAAAGTTTATTTCTTTAATTTGTTGTGTGCTAGAAATTAAATTCTACATCTTTGTCTCATTGGTTGTGTGCTTTGAGCAAGGCTTTTATCTTTCACATAGCATTTAATACTTCCACCAATTCTCAATAACCTTCCTTATTTCCTTATTTAGTAAAATTTTATACTTATTTTAATCACCTCCTCCCACAACAATACCCCATAATACTCATACTTTATCTTATTTTAATCATCTTACCTCACAATAACACTTATTTTAATCACCTCAACCCACAATAATATCCCACAATATCTTCCCTCTCTCCAATTACCTCACCCCAGCACAATATTTTAGCTTATTTAATTCATACACCTTTAATATTTGTGCCCAAGCTGAATAGGGAATTTTATTCAGACTTGGAGGGAGTAGTTCACAAGTTCAGTGCATTCAGTCGATTTTTTTTCGTAATTATACTAATTCTCCTGCAACTTAATTTGATAAGACTAAGCCTAAATCTGACTGAACTCATCAATCAATTAGTTTCAGTCCCGGTCATGTGTAGGAAAGTACACATCATGAACTCTTAAATTCCTTAAAGCATATGGTCGGCAACCAACTTTCTAGTTTGTATGAGCACACACCCTATAACCATCTTAGAAGCATCATTACACTTCAAAATCCTCACCTTCTTCGGTATGGTCTGCACGAGGGCGGTAGTCAACCTCCTTTTTAGCTCTGGGAACGCTGCCTCATAAGCTTCTGTAACACCCCCAACTATTCGGCCAAGATAATTGAAGGGTTACCATCTCGGTTTCCCAAGGTAGTGATTCCAAAACTCCAATCAAGAACATTTTACTAAAGTTAGTGTTTAATGAATTACATAAATGAAACAATTGAATATAAAATACAACTCGACTAGTCTACACCAACTACCTAATGACTAAGTACTCGACTCCAAGTCCGTAGCGCCACTCGAAATGCCGATCGATACATCAAACCTATAAATCAAACTGCTCCCCATATAATCGGAAATATCATATGCATCAACACAGGGCACTCCGGAAATAGGTGACAATTTACACAAAGCCATAAACGTATGTTTCAATTATACAATTTACTACGAAAGACAATAAACGTGTGTATGAAATGCAAACATAAATGCGAGAATACAAGTCTCCAACACCGCCACTCCACCACCAACACCGTTACTAGGGACACACCCACGGTACCCAAAACCCGGTGACGGCACCGCAGCACCGCCCACCAAAACAGCCAGACCACAGTCCGTGAAAGGTATTCGGGACACACCTGAGGTACCGAGCCCGTGCGCTAACCGGACCCCCGCCCGACGTTGCAGCGCTTCACAAGTCATTAATGTGAACATCCCTATTGGGGTGAGAAACTCCAATAGGCGACCCAAGCGTAAGACGGTCTCCCAAACCGCCTTACGTCTCCTCAACAACCGCATATCGCAACCATAAGTCCACCATCAACTCCAACATCCATCACAACACATAAAATACAGTATGCAACATAATATGCAAACCATCTCATGACATATGAATCTCAACATACCATCATGCTCATATCAACAACTATCCGTTCTCATATTTATAAAACAATTCCATCCACAATATGAGACCAAACAACAATTACCCAAATTAATAATGATATGATAATATTATGCCAACAACATGAGACTAACCACCATTCCCTTATACATGTTATAATACAACCCAACCATCATAATTATCCCCTTAATGATGCAATTATTAACTACTAAATATATTATAATGCAAATGCCCTAATCATGTGAGACTAATTATAATATCATCAACAACATACGTAAAATGCTTATTATTGAAGCCGAGTAGGATTAACCCACTTTTTAGCATACTCTATAAGCAAATCCAAGACAACAAGAATCCGTCTCATAAAACCGTATCATCTTACAATAATCACATAATAACTATCACAATACATCCTATAATATTATATTAACTAAAACCCCTTATTATTACCCTTTAATTGTTGGGGATTGTGTCCTCCAATATTAGTGCGAGTAACACTTATAAAACTCAAGGTTCACGAGGGTACACTAT
>JAOWBH010180652.1:0-10071 GCA_028566215.1 Silene coronaria
GAGTAATTATTTAGTAAAGTTAGTAACTAATGCTAACTTGGGTATATAAATGAGATTTAGACACCATAAGGGTATGTTGTACAAAAATCCTATTATTTTTAACTTGCTTTTGCATGACTATTGGTTACCGAGGTTTTATTCTGATATTTTGATAATAAGTTTCATTCTTATAATTTCCAACTCGCTGCTAGACGAGTGGCCATGCTGCTGGTTGCATTGCTCTTTGTCGTCGAGGTTGCTTGAAGATGATGCAGGCAATGAGATGATACTTTAAAGTGCTATTTGCTGCGTTTTTTCCCAAAAAACGCCTCAAATGAGATTTTATTTGCGGCGTTTTTTAAACGCCTCAAATAGAATGCCTATTTGCTACCCCCCATTTGCTGCTATTGATAAAACGCCTCAAATGAGGCCTTTTTTTACGCCTCAATTTACGTTTTTTCTACTAGTGTGCTATGTCATCTCCCCAGTTGTATCTAGTTCAGCACGCAAGATCTTTACGGTTGGATTATGAAAATAGGAAGATAACGGCTTCCTTATTTCGTAAGGTGAGATATTTTGGAGAAATATTATATATTAAAGTATTACTTGGCAATGAATATTCTAGAAACTTCCAAAACGGGTTGAAACGATATCAGAAATTGAAGTCGGTTTTTGACCCGGACTCCAAATGGACTCTAATTACTGTCAAAACTACCGTATCGGCATGTAGATGATGACCAAGGGGTTGACACAGTTGTTTGAGCTACCACTTTATGACGGCTTTATTAAATGTCATATAAACATACCAGATATTAAACATGTGGTCCAATCATCACTAGGTGGCTTGCGGGAGGTCCATAACGAGGTGTCTACAGAGCCCCCACTTTGATTGAGGCTTGGACAAGGTGAAAGTCAATGTATAGCCTTCAGGTCAATCGAAGATTACAACCTGGGGACTATGGCGACGCGAGGCGACTCAAGGGGACTGAGTCAACGACCTGTCGTCGGGAACAATTTAGAGTATGTCGACTATCAGGGAGGGTCATTTAAAGTCTATTAGACAACGTAAGGAGGCTCGCCAGCCATAAAAAGAAACCATACCTGAGATTTCTGCTAGAAGGATTTCGCCCGTGACCTCTGTTGAAAGGATTTCGTCTGGCGTTAACTTGTCTGTGCTACAAGATTGCGCCAGTGACCTCTGCTAAAAGGATTTTGTCTGTCGTTAATTTGTCTGATGCTAAAAGATTGGGCCCGTAACGACCTGTGTTGTACTGGTGCTAAAAAAGGTCTGATAAATAAGCTTAATTTTGTCTTTGTCTTTGTAGATGTGTAAACGGATGAAAAATCTTATTGACTCTCGCTAGGGGGAAAGCATGATGATCGTAAAATATCCGCTGTGGAGATCCGATCGGAAAACCGGTATCGAAACAGGAATGATCCTTGAAAAATAATATAAATTCGAATGAATATATGAATATATTCGAAAAATAAATGTCGGGGGAATGGCCCATGTCTAACGAGTTCTCAACGAACTCGTGCTGCAGAAAACATGTTGAGGAATAGGCGCAACCAGGGCTGCGACTTGAGGAAGAGGCGCAGCCCCTGCTGCGTTCTTTCCAGAGTTCGTCCAATCCCAGTAAAATAGGAACTTCAGGCCTGATAATCATATTATCAAAACACAAAACCTTTCGACATTCTCTCACAAATACACGAATAAAACATCAAAAATCACACCCATTCTTACCATTGATCATGGCTAATCCAGGTACGCATCTCGTCTTTGTTAAATATCGTCGATTTTGCTTGAATTTTAGGTAGAAATTAGGGTTTATTTATCCCTAAAATTCGAAAAATTGGGGCTTTTGCTTCAAACGAATTTGTCCCATGAATTTGACATTAGAATTGTGTAATTGACCATATTAAGATTATAACCATGTATTTGTTTCGAATTTTCATCCATCATAGACGAATTTAGGCTAGTTTTGAGACGGTATTGTGTATAATTTCTTATAGACCTCGAAAATGACCTGAAGCATGTCGGATTTTGACGAAACTTGTTGTTTTGAGACCCCGAGATTATGGGTAAAATTTGTGTATGATCAAATTCACAGTCTTTTGTCACGCCTCCGGGACACTTCTTTTGGCAAATAATTCGAATTATAGACGAAATGCTGCCGAAATTCCAATTTCATTTGAACATGAGACTTGTAATGAACACGTAGGAATGTGATATAATATAAAAGATGAATTTCATTTCACTTGATTCGGAAAATTGGCCTGAAACCATGACTTTTGCATTATTTTTTACTTGTAAGTGACGTTGCATCGACTTTTGGTCGGTATGAGGATCCCATGGAGTACGAATATGAGACCGAGCGTGCCCTTGTGCTTCACACGGGAGTTCCAGAGACTCAAAAGGTATAGGAGGGTCCCATGAGGGTTCGGGCTAGGAGTAAGGGTCGGCCGTAAGCTTTGTATCCTTGTTTGGTCGGGAAATGGGTTAGCCATCATCATATCTGGGCTGCAGAGAGCCATTTATATTACCGAGAGGCGAGGAGCATGGTAGGCCTCTTATCTTACGATGGCTTTCCCTTATTTCCTTTTCTTGTCTCTCTTTCTTTTCGCTTATGCCTTCGAAGTATGCAGGATGCCGGCAACATTCTTCGGATATACCACGATGATAGAGGCTCGTGGCAAATTTACAGAGGAGGAGAGATCGATGATTGAGCGGAGTGCTTTCGGGCCTCTCGTGAGAGCTTGGGTAGAGATCCAAGCAAAGCAGATTTGGGACAACATGTGCCTAATTCGAGCTTTCTTGCATCAGTTTTGGGATACTACATCAAATTTTCACATGCTATTTGGTAAGATCGGGGTTACCGTAGAGTATTTTGGTACCGGCCTTCCGTGCGGAGAGGAGGAGATGACGTGGCCTGAGACGGCTATGAGGGCCAATTCAGTGGAGACCAGGAGGTTAATAGGCTGGAACCTGCCTAAGGACGCGCTCCAAGTGCTTGGGTTGGTTCCCTGTTCTTTTGTTCGATATTATTTTGATGGCAAGAGGCCATCTTTTGTTCAGATGACCACCGGTGGAGCGTACGTGACCCCCCAGCTTGTTCTCCGGAGTAGAGGGCTCGACTTTGGTTGTGGTGGTTCTTGTCATCGATCTATTTTGGTGACAAGGGTGAGCGACTGTCGACGAAGTTTCTCTCTTACTTAGCAGACTTGGACGGTTTAGGCCATTTTGATTAGGTTACTCTGAGTTGCACGATCCTCACATGATACATGAGGGCCATGGTTCGTCTCGAGCTGATCGAGAGAGGGACTTATCCTACCACCGTTGGACTTGGGCTAATTTTGGAGGTATGTCGTTCATTTTCATATCATTTTGCGAATGATCATAAGGATGAGAAATGATTCACATCGTAGGAATTTTTGTTTTTTGAATTTATTATTTAGATAGCAAATGATTGCATATGCATATACTCTGTTTAAACTCAAGTCTTCAAATTTAAAGCAAATGATCGCATATAAATGTCAAGTTACGAGTTTAAGAATAGCAAATGATTGCTTGTAAATATCGAGTTTGAACTCGAACTTTTGAGAAATAGCAAATGATTGCTGAAATATCCGTAACGAAAAAGACTTTATATTTTTTTTATAGGCTTGGATATATTCCTATTTTGCCGATTTCGCCCCGGCTCGATATGCAGACGTAGCGCGCCAGTATCCCGCGGAGAAGGATTAGATCATATGCCGGAAGAAGACGCAGTGGTCCTCTTACGACACTTGCAGGAGGCAAGTGAATGCCTTAAGATTGGATAACGTAGTGGAATTCCATGCTTTGGGTTCCTTGATTCCATTGGTTTATCATTTCGTCACCTCATATTGCTTTGTACTGATTAGTGGACTCTATAACCGTGGGAGGCCTATTCTGATGCTCCGGCCTTTATAGCTGGTCGACTTAGGCCTACGAAAGCACATAGGCTTCTTCTGACGATGCTTATGGCACCGGTTTGGTATTTAGGCAAGCGTCTGTCTCGCCAGTACTCCAGCGACCGCTTCGTTGTCCCTATCGATCCGCCTCAGACGATGTTTTGGGAGCCTTCTGTCGAGGAGAGGACGAAAGACTTGGTTGGACTTGGTGGTGATGCCCTTTACCTTCCTGACCTAGATTATTCTGAGTTTGTGCAGAGACGGTTGGCTCACTAGCAGATAGTGGTATGTACTGATTTCACTTGTCCTTTATTGTCTGTCTTCTTTTCGTTCCACCAAACAATTGATGTTTCTGTTACAGGAGATTGACGAGGCAGGTGCTGAGTCCCTAGCTTACCCGGATACACTGGAGTACCCAGGACCAGATGCTGGTACGGTGGTGCATATGACGATGGACACCTTCCCTGAGGAGGTGACAGATGTTGGGCTTGACGAGTGGCAGCAGGTTGTCAGGTGGGTAAGCCCCCAGTTCATAGTTGTACTTTTCTTTACATGTATAAATATATCTTAATGAATCGTATTTCCGAAATATAGATACGTCCGTCGAGCCATGTCGAGTTATGGCGGATGGCTAACCGACTGAGGACGACAGCTGTAGAGGCTCTAGCTGGTGGTCCGAAGACACGGGTATGAACCATTTATCCTCTTTGTTCATTTGATAATGATATCATTCGTATCAGATGATAATGTTTTGTATTTGTTGCGTAGCGCGAGATCGATCTGGAGGCCGAGTTGACAGTGGTTCGTGGAGACATGGCTCGTTTGGAGCGGGAGATCGAGGCCCGTGACGGGGAGATTGCCGATTTGCAAGAGCATTTGGCATCCCAGGAGGAGTTAGAAGATCTCCTATCAGATGACTGATGATTTTTTATGACGGACATGAGTCTGAACACTTGTATAGCTCATTTTGTACATTATCCTCGATTTCGATGTGTATATATCTGGCCTGCGTGCCAATGGAGCTTTGTTGGGAGTCGTTTACCTGCAAGTTAGCTTATATAAAGGTTTGGGTAGGCAATATTTCTGCCGTTATGCCGCCAAGAAATACAAAAAACAGACATAATCATCATTGAGCAAGTATATTTACAAAATGAATCAATAAAATAAATTAAAATGAATTTATATGAATTAAAATGAATTAAAATGAATTTATTCGAGAATAATTGAAATAATCGAATTAATTGTAATAACTGAGATGATTGAAAAGTACAAGTATTGGCTTTGAACTACTAAACGCAAATGCCGACCAAATCGAGAAAAAAAATGCCCGTGCCTGCTAAATGGTGCGACACAAAAATGCACAAATGCAACCAGGACTAGGGAGTGATACTCCCAAAAGAAAAAAGAGAAATAAATGGGTAAGGGTGAATCGCGGTTTGTAACGAAAAATAAAATGTCGCGGAAAAAAACCATCTCGAAGCGCGGGTCCCAACCATTCGGGATTCGGAATTTAGGAAAATTCCGGAATATTATATGTTAATCTTATAGGAATAGGAAAAACTTGCCAAAAATCGAATATGGAAAACAACCGATGTCGCCTATCAGCGAAAAGAGCCCAGGAAAGGGCGCAGCCATAACTGCGTTTCTTCTTGAAGGTGCGCAGCAGGAGCTGCGTCTTCTCTCCAGTGGGTTTCTTCCTGAGCGAGATTTGGAAAGTCTAAAACCTATATATAGAGGGTGATTCCGACCCCTAAGCTCACAATTCTCATCACCAATCATTCTCTTCTTATAAAATCTTCAAGAATATGATTCTCAAAAATATTAAGATGGATATTTTTGAAAACCGAGTCAAGGCAAGGGTTAACGAGTTCACAAATGTAGAGAAGCATGACATGAAAGCATATGGGATAGGAATCATCATTAGCTTGAAGCAAGTCAAGGTATTGAAACCTTTTCTAGATGCTTATCTTGATTATTGGAACCGTCTTTTCATGTTTTTGCATTCCCAGGAGGTGAAATTCGTCCATTTCCCGAAGAGATAGCTGCGATCTGTGGGTGGGATGTGGAAAATGCACTAGTAGTACCACCTAGTTCCTAAGGATATAAAAAAAAAGTTTAAGGATTTCTTAGGTTTGACTTGAGCTGAAGTAGACCACTTATTGACTTCGAAGGGAGTCAGAATGTTCGACCTCTTAGCCCGGTTCATGGAAAGGAATGATCCTACCTTATCGTATGCCACGAGACGTAGGGCCATCGGATTTTATCTTTTTCATTGCTATATTTTCCGTGGGTATATTGATAAGGATATGAGAGGTGGCCCGCGACTTCTCTCTGTTGTGGAGCAATTGGAGTTGCGCAGGAGCCCAGCACGCTTGGTTCTAGGAGAAACCATTCTTGGATTAGATAACCGAAAAGCCGATCGTGGTTCGCTGTACCGTGGGAGCCTGCTCATTTTACAGGTAAATTGAAACGGTGTATCATCACTTGACCCTACACAATCTGTTCGTGTACCCGGCTTGGAATTTATGGTTAATATTTTCCCTGAAAGACTATTCTGACAGGTGGGCTTGAAGCAGAAGATACCGAAACTTGATATTGTGCCCCAGAATGCTCTTGCCCATTCGTCCGAGTCATGTCGCGAGTGGGCAATCCGCTAGATGCAGAGAAATATATGGTATGTACCTATCCCTTCTGGCTCCTTATGGGTATCTGATTCGTATATGCAATATGAAAAAGCTGCCACTTCTGAGGAGAGTGAGAGGCTGAGGAAGAGCGAGATGATTAATTATATGTGACGGGATGCTGCCAAGGATAAAGAAGACTATCCTGCCGAGCTCGAAGAAGAAGAAGGGTCTCAAATCGTCCATCCAAAGAAGAAGTCAAGATAGAATCCTCCTGTTGAGAAGATGGAAGATGAGGGATGGCAGATCAAGGCCACGAGAAAGACCTTTGGTGATTAGGTCAGGGATAGTGCAAGAGCGGCCACCCCGAGGCCGACATGAGAAGAAGAATGACAAAGGCAAAGGGAAGATGGAAGATTTAGAATAAGCCTTTGTCTTTTATTATTATATGTTATTAGATATTATTGTCGTAATAAATGGCGGGATTTTTAGAATCCTAGCCTATGCTTTATTTTCAGCATTTTTTATTATGTCATATTACTATTAAATGAATAAACAGGCATGTAGTTAGAAACTTGTGATTGTCCCTTTTATTTATTCTTTCGAATTTCAGTTAATTAAAATCGTCTTTTTATTTACGTGTTAAAGATGTGGTTGTACCCTTTTAAAAAAAGGTTGCCTATGTATCCATCCTTAAGATGAAATCAAACCAACAACGTAGTTCAACATGCACAAAGAAATAAATGTTCAAAGGAAAAGCTTTATAATGAACTTAGGAACGTTAAGCAAGGTGCTTGACTTACTCCGATAAAAATGCAATTAAATTCTTTTGACGATTTAGAGGATAATAAAAATAAGATGTCAAAATGCAAGAGCGAAGATGACATCATAAATTGGCCAAGGACCACGTGGGCCATAACACAAGAGCGTCACGTGCGGGTCCGCGGAGCGCGGTGTAGTTATGGATAGTATTTCTTTATTTAGTCTAGATTAATCGGGTTCGAGAATTCGTTCCCATCTACGTCTGTAATTCTAGCTGCCCCTTCAGATAAGATGGTCTTACTAAGATTCAGTCCCGCCCAATTAGGTTTAAGTTTTCCTCTGGGATAGATCGTTAAGAGAGCGCGGACTGATTTGAGCACTAAATCCCCTTCCTTTATGTCCCTTAGCTTGACCTTTTTATTGAAAGCCCTTCTGATTCTTGCCTGATACATCTGAATATTATTCAAAGCCCGTAACCTTTATTTATCCAAGAGGACGAGTTCTTCATATTTACGTCTATTCCATTCTGCCTCTGGTATCTGACTTTTGGGTAGAATACGTAGAGATAGGATCTCTAGCTCTACCGGTAACACTGCTTCCATTCCATAAGTCAGATAGAAAAGAGTAGGCCCAGTGGGCGTCCTAACTGAAGTTCAATATCCCGATAATGCGAATGGTATCTTGTTTGGCCATCCTCGATAATTGTCTATCATCTTTTTGAGGATTGTCCAGACATTCTTTTTCGCCGCCTCTACAGCCCCATTGTTTTGTGGTCTGTACGAAGAAGAATGATGATGTTTGATTTTTTATTTGACCAATAATTGTTCTATTTCCGCCTGGAAGTGTGACCTATTGTCACTGATGATCTTATGCAGACATCCGTAATGGCATAAGAGGTTGATTTGTATAAACTTGGCTACCTGTTTAGATGTTAATGTGTTGTAGGAAGCCGCCTCAACCCATTTAGTGAAGTAATCAATCGCAACCAGAATGTAGCAATGGCCTCCTATTCCTGGCGGGGCGACATTCTCCATAATGTCTATTTCCCAAATGGAAAATGGCCAAGGATATGTCATCGTGTAGAGCAGAGATGGTGGGACATGTTGTACATTCCCGAATATCTGACAGTTATGGCAACGACATACGTATTTAGCACAATCTGCTTCCATAGTCGTCTAGTAATATCATAGACGTATTATTTTCTTGGCCATCATGGGACCACTCATGTGAGGACCGCATTCCCCGCCATGAACCTCCTCCATAACCTTCTTTGCTTTTGAATGATTGAGGTAAAGCAGAATGACACCTTGAGGTGTTCTTTTGTATTATTCTCCTTGATTTAGGATATATTGTGCATCAAGATGTCGTATGGCCCTTTGTCCTCTATTATCTTTTCTGGTGGGTATTCGCTAGTGAGTTTGTAATTCAGTATGGATTGGTACCAAGGTTTCTCTTGATTTTCCTTATCCCGGTTTAAAAAGTGCACATAAGCTGGTTCCAAATGCCTCTCGATGCAAAGTGGCATTTCGATCATATTGTCATGCATGTTCATCAGTGACGCGAGTTTCGCAATAGCGTCCGCAAACTGATTTTCATCTCTAGGCAAATGCAAGTAAGTAACCTGGTCAAAGAATTAAGCTACTTGGTCTATCTTTGCTTGGTACGCTTCAGATTTTCCATGAACCGGTGATTTGATTGATTATTTGGGAGCAATCCCCGTGCACTCGTAGTCTCTTTATACCCAGGTTTACTGCTGTCTGTAACCCGATTAGACAAGTTTCATATTCTGTAGCGTTATTGGCCACCTCGAAGTCGAGTTTGACCGATATTGGTGTATGCTCACCTTCAGGAGAAATGAGAAACACTCCTGTGCCATATCCTCTCAAATTAGAAGACCCATCAAAGTAGAGGCCCCAAAATTCATTGTTGGTATATAAGATGTCTTCGTCTAGGAACGACCATGTGTCTATTGCTTGGGTATCCTGTATTGGATTTTCAGCGAAGAATTCGGCTACTGCTCGTCCTTTGATGACTTTTAGAGGGATGAACTTGAGATCGAACTCTGAAAGCATCAGCGTCCATCGCGCTAAGCGACCATTGAGCATTGGTTTCTTGAATATGTACTTGATCGGGTCCATATTTGAATGTACGTTAACGAAATAACTGAGCATGTAGTAGTGCAGTTTCTTTGTTGGCCACACAAGAGCGAGGCAAGTCTTCTCGAGAGGTGTATATTTAATCTCGTACTCTTAGAACTTCTTACTAAGATAGTAGATAGCTCTCTTCTTTCTCAACTGTTTAGGCAAGCATGGCTCCCATGACTGTGTCTGTGACCGTAAGATATAAAGATAGAGGTTGGTCTTTCTGGGGTGGCATAAGAACTTGTAGTTTGGCCAGAATCTCTTTTATTTTGTCAAATGCCTTCTGGCAATTATTATCCCATATCGTGTTAGTTGCCTTCTTCACTTTCTTGAATATAGGCTCGCAAATCATGGTAAGCTTTGAGATGAATCAACTTATGTATTGCATTTTACCTAGAAAGCCTCGTACGTCCCTTTTTGTCTGAGGTTGAGGCATCTCAATTAGAGCCTCGATCTTGGACGAATCATTTTATATCCCTCATTGTCTGACTACGTAACCTAACAATTTGCCTGATGTGACTCCGAATGCGCACTTAGTAGGATTGAGTCTCATGTTGTATTTGCGGAGCCTCAGGAAGAATCGCCGCAGATTGCTAATATGTCCTTTTCAATCCATGGACTTAACGATCATATAT
>JAOWBH010180664.1:0-10070 GCA_028566215.1 Silene coronaria
AGTTATATTTTGTCGGGTCAATTTCGGGTCGGGTGGTTTCGGATCGGGTCATTTCGGGTCTCGGGTAAGTTTCGGGTCAATAAAACTCTATCATGTTCGGGTCGGGTCGGGTCATTTCGGGTTTCGGGTCAAGATCGGGTTTTGAGTTCGGGTATCGGGTCGGGTTCGGGTCGGCTTATTCGGGTCGGGTCATTTGGGTCGGGTCAATTTTGCCAGGTCTAGATACAGCCACATCTATTATTGTCTTGTGCAAATAGAAGGACAGTTTTAATCGTCTAGAATTAGAAAGAATAAATGAAATGAATATTTAAAGGTTTCTTAACTAATTAACTGTTTTTTTTCCATACTTAGTTATATAACATAATAAAATAAATGCTGAACAATAATAAAGTATGTTAGGCTAGGATTCTAAAAATCCCACCTTGTCATTACAACAATAATAATAAATAGTAAATCATAAAATAAAGGCTTATTTTAGATCTTTCAAGCTTCTTTTCCCAATAGTTGCAAACTCGAGTGAAGTCGATCATGTAGAATCTGGTTCTCATTGCAATCGAGTAGGAACGATAGCCAAGTACATCAACTGGGGGGTCGATCAACCTTAGTCTTTCCATAAGACAAATCTGCAAAAAAGGAGGCGGACGTAGCCATGGGCCCATGACCAAAAACCGTCCAAAAAGAAGAAGGAAAGAAAAACGAAACAGAAAAAAAAGCTGATACCGAATTTTATTTACCCTTATGAGCTAGGAGGCAAGAATGGGATTTTTTCTACATCCCATCCACCGATTGCAGCTATTTCTTTAAGGAAATGACAAATTTCGCCTCCCGGAAAGGTAAATACATGATAAAGCGGATTCCAATATTCAAGACAAGCATCAAGGAAGGGTTTAATTACCTTTACTTGCTTTAGGCTAATGATCGTTCCAATGTTATATGCTTTCATCTCGTGTTTTTCGGCATTGGTAAATTCATTTATCCAAATGTTGACTCGGGATTCAAAGATATCCATGATTTTGAGAAATATTTTTCTTAAAGATTATAGAAGAGCTACGAATTATAGAATTAATTGTGAGTATATGAGTCGTATATGCCTCTTATATATAGTATTTTGGATTTCCAAATTCCGCTAAGGAAGAAATGCCCTGGTGAACTGATGCAACAGTTGATGCGCCTCTGAGAAGGGTCGCAGTACTTGTTGCACCATTTCCTAGGGCTGGTTTGCTGCAAATTAATCCCACGCACTTTCATATTTTGATTTTTTGGTATGACTTACTATTTCTATAGGATTTCTATATGGAATTTCCAGTTTTCCTTGACGTTCCTACCAAGTTTCTTATTTTCTTTTTTTTGGTAATTCCGTACGACAGGGTTCGCATTTCGAGGAATTTCTAGCTCATTATCTTCTTCTTTTTTTCATTTTGGCTACGATACACGCTTACCCATTTCTTATATTTTGGTCGCTCGCGCCCGTTTCTGGTTATTTTCATTTCTTTTCGCATTTTCACGTTCTTTTGACTTGGTCAATGTTTGCATTTTTGCTTTTAAAGGCCCCACTTTGTGTAAATGTTTCCTTCTTGTTTTATTTCATGTTTATGCCTACTTGTTACGTGTCTTTTTTTTTGTTTTTTCGGCAGCATAACGGCTGAAATAGTGTCCAGCCAAACAGTATGTAAGCTAACCTACAGGTACGCATTTTTTCAACAACATCAAAGGCGCGGGGAGCATGTATATACATTAAAAAGCTATGTACATCAAAATTCAAACTCATGTCCGTAATCCAAATCAAATATCATCAAACAAAACATGATTCAGCGCTACTGTAGGTCGGCAACCTCAGCAGCTCGAACCTCGAGCTCTCTCTCCAAACGAGCCGACTCCTCTGGGGTTCATGCCAGCTCACGCTCTCGCTGCACAAATAAGGACACATAATGATATGATATCGTAAAAATATGAATAAACACTTCTATAAAGTTTAAAAAGATAGGGATACAGCGGAGGTTCATACATGTGCTCGCTACTAGCGAGAGCCTCTACAGCCGTCGCCCTAAGACGGTCGTCATCCGCCATAACTCGATATGGCTCGACGGTTTCACCTACATTCAGCCATATCAACTGTCAGACATGTCCATACATGTAATAAGAAAGGAAGTAATCTCCTAAATAGGGGCTTACCCTCCTCACGACGTGCTTCCACTCGTCGAGTCCGGCCTCTGTAACTGCCTTGGTGAAGGCCTCAACCGTCGTAGATACCGACGTACTGGCCAGCACCGGGTACTCTAAATTTTTCGGAAAAGCTGGAGGCTTGATGCCGGCATGGTCAACCTCCTATTACAGCATGATTTATCTCAAGTCAAGCAGAAATGACAAATGATTATTCAAAGAAAATAGAATGATTTGGCACTTACCACAATCGGCCAGTTAGCTAGCCGCCTCTGGACGAACACAGAGTGCTCCAAGTCCAGAATCAAGAGCGCGTCCCCACCAACCAGGTCAGCCAATCTCTCTGCAGCCGAAGGCTCTATAAACATCGTCCGCGGCGGGTTGATAAGAACAATGAAACGGTCATTGAAGCACTGTCGAGCCACACGCTCACCCAAGTACCATACAGGTCCCATGGGTGTCACTAGAAGTAGTCCACACGAGCTCCTAGGTCTAAGAATGTCATCTACAAAGACTGGGGCTCCTGAATAGGTCTCCCAAGTTCTCGGCATGCGCTAATGCAGGGTCAAAACAAGATGAGATCAACGAAATGAAGTAAAAAGAGGTAGATAAAGTAAAAATTCACTCACGTTGTCCAGCTTCAAGGCATTCGCATGCCTCCTACAAGTATCGCAAGAATACCGCTGACTCTTCTACCTACAGACAATCCAGTCCCTCACTAGTGGATACTTCCGGGCTACCTCTGCATCCCTCGCAGGAGCGAAAACAGCAAAGTACAAGTAAATCCTAGCCTGAAAAGACAAGAAAGATGATCATACGATCTTTCGTTATTTCGCTAAATGATATTTCATTCTAGCCGATAAATACAAATTCAAACTTGATACGTTTACGATCTTTCGTTATTTCTTTTGTGTGATAATTCATTTCAAAAGAAATCATTATTTATTCATTTATTTTCCAAATCATTTGTTCTTACATATGATGTCAAGTAAACGATCTTTCGAGTTCTAAGTCGATTGCCATTTTCAAAAAGAAAAAGAAGAAGAATGAAATAATAAAATAAATGTAAGGACGGATGAATACATCCACGATGAGTCTAGGACCAATGGTAGCAAGCGAGGTCCCCTTCTCGAATTATTCGGGGTGGACCATGGCTCCCATGTACCTCGTGAGAACCGCAAAACTAGAATTAACCCATTCAAAATGCCCTAGTCCGCTCAAATCAGCAAGGTACGAAAGCAGCTTCGTCGATAGCCGCTCTCCTTTGTCGCCAAAATAAATGGCTAACATTAACCACCACAGCCACAACCGCGCCCTCTGCTCAGCTGTACACGACGGAGGGGTCACCTGTGCCGCACCCATCATCATCTGCACCAACGCAGGCCTCTTGCCATAAAAGTAGTTCTTCACATAAGAACTAAGAACAAGACCCGTTACCTTAGCCGCAGCCTTAGGCAAATTCCAGCCTATCAGCCTCGGCTGAGTCCGCTCTCATTGCCGTCTCAGACCACGTCATCTCCTCCTCTCCAAAAGGAAGGCCCGAGATCATGTCGAAGTCTTCTAAAGTAACCCCGATTTTACCAAACAGCATGTGAAAGGTCGAGATCGTGTCCCACAATCAATCCAGGAAAGCGCGAATCAGGCTTATGTTGGCCCGATGTTGCTTCCCTCTATTCTCCACCCATGCCTTCACCAGAGGTCTGAAGGCACTCCTCTTAATCATGGCTCTCTGCTCCTCTGTCAACTTATCCCGAGCCTCCATCATCGTCGTATACTTGGAGAAGGATCTCATGTAGCCAGCTTTCTGCATTTATTTCAAGTCATTCAAAAGAATATATCAAAATCTTCAAAGCAGATAATTTTCAAATGAAAAGAAGGTGGTTTGCTTACTATGCTCATCGTCGTACGATAAGGTGGATTCCGCTGCCTAAATGAGATGATGATGTAACACCCCCATTTATCCATGAGACTTTAGCAAGACCTTCTTAGATAAATAAGTTTGTTTTCATCTCGATTGCTCAGTGTAGTGAATATAAGATTAATAAAACACAAGGTACTTTAAATAAATTACATAAAACTGTTAACTGTCTTATTACAATGCTTGTATCAAAACTTAATTACAAACTGATATAGTAGAAGTCTTTAATAAAAATTAAACTGGCAACTATATGATAAACTAATGACAACCGGTTAAGACTCTACTCTCCACATGCAATACACCCCGCGTTCCAAGCCATAGCTACCAGCACAGCTCATAAATCAATACCTGCTAATTTATCTGCTCCCCATTTAACCAGAAATATTAAATGGATCGACATAGGCCAACATCAATTAAAGCGGGTGACAATTTTTATTTGATATGACAACAAACACACGTCAACCAAAGGTTGAGTATGGACTAATTAAACAACATAAGTAAGATATGGACGAATCCCTACCTTTTCGCAAATCTTCACACAAGACTAGATTATAATCGCTCATTTACAAATCCGCACCTATAACAATCATATACAATCATGCAATTACTATCTAGCGCAAATAAGAACGACAAACGAACTACCCAATTCCCGGATAAAGGTTCAGTTCCCACAAACTGCTCTAGGGCGGCAAAATCATAGGGCTACTATGCTACAAATTGATTAAGACAATAGATCTAGGAACTTACAAGATAAAAGGTGTGATCTTGAACACGAATTGCGAATCCTAGCCAAAACCGTTTCCTTCTCTCCTCTCGATGGATTTTATGAGATTGATAGTAAAATATGGCAAAGGGTTTATTCGGGTGTTTAATAGCGTATTTATAGGTGTTAGAATAGATTAGAGTAGGTTTAGAAATAATATATAATAATTAGGAAGTAATTAGGAAAGTTGGAAATAAGAAAGTAAACACGCGATGTAAAAATCGGAGGACACTCGATCGAGTATAGGCTCACTCGATCGAGGAACCCAATACTCATTTGCCTAAGCTCTCCTACTAATCTCTCATAGTCTGAATAGTACTTAGACGCACACAAAGGGTCTTATAACCTTAGAATATGAGGAGTATTATAGTCTTCCCTCCATAAAAGAAACTTCGTCCCGAAGTTCGCACCCTCTACACAAAACCGCATCACAAACCATATGGCATAAATGATATTCATGCTAGCTCGGCTAATAAACTCGGCAACTTAACTAAACATAACTTATAACTTTATTATATAAAGAACAAATGGAACTTAATAATGATAGTGCCACATAAGAAACATAACATCACTTTATTAAAGGAATTAAAATAACGAGATTTTCGTAGTATCACATTCTACCTTCCTAAAAACAAACTTCGTCCCAAAGTTTCATAGTCAATATTTAATCATGATTTTCTCATACCTCTAAATATAAAATGTTACATAAATGCAATACAAGTATTCCTTCTCCATTAACAGTCTTCACATCATATTCATTTAATCACTTTAACGACTTACCAACAACTTAACAAACTATAATCTGTCACATAAGGTCGACGTACATGCTCATATATCATATTCATCTTATTCACAGTAGTTCATAAATCATCATATCATGCCATTAAGCATAATACTAATTACATATCACTAGACATACAATGCAAATTACATATAAATCCAGGTTTCATTCATATCTATCATTATCTATGTCATCCTGTAATTCCTTCATTAAGTAACATACCATTTACATATCACTTAACGTATGAGACAATCACATACAATTTCATATCACCTTCTCCTTAGCTTATTCCATATTATATTCATTCAATTTTTCCAATTTACATAACCATTTTATTACTAACTCAAATAAACAATACATATCTGTCTCGTTATACAACAAACCCATCTTTTAACACATTTACTATTTCCTCTGCAATTATCATACATACTCAAGTAATGTAAACAACAAAAGTCATCTAATTATTATTCATTTTATTGACTATCATCAAGCCATATTGGCCCATATATACATATCATAGGTCGATAGTTCTCTATATTAAGCACAAATCCATACACATCAATAAACAAATATACCAATTATATGCAAAATTTCATGTCTTATCTAGCCTTATCATGTCTTAGGATTTACGCATTCAACCTTTCAAATTCCAATACAAATATCATGATAACTTAGCTCATCACATATCGAATCTACCTTTAACATAGGCACCACAATCATAACTAACCATGATCATTAGTCATGCATACATAAAACCAACAAGTAGCCATCCCACACACTGATGCTCAATAACCAATTTCAAAAATCACCCAATTATCATTCATACACTCATAACTCATAATATCACATTCTAGTCCCACATAGTTACCATTTTTATCATAATGAATAAGATGCACAAGCAATTAACAATGTATGCCGACCATCTCAATATGTTCGTACGTTTCCTTGCCCAACACATCATATCTCATCATTCTAACTATAACCACATCATAGACATGCCAACCTCATAACAATACTCAAAACTTTGCAACCATTAGTTCACAACTTTCAACATACTTATAACAATTCAATCATTCAACCATTTTTACTAATCGATCAACATATAAAACGTACAACAGCATTCAAGCTCATAGATATCATCCAATAACATTCACCATACCTTATCATCGCAAACCCCAATCACGCCACTTCACAATTATACCAATATACTCATAATAATTCAATCAAACACATAGCATTACACTCTAACTACACACTCTCTTTACATTCCCCGCGGTTACCGGTTCAAAACTGAGAGGGCCATGGTACAAATTAAGTGCGCTTTCCTAACCGTACTAAGAAGCTCCTATCATTTTCTTCCCGAGGTTCATTTTATTAGACACATCCTAGGTTTATTAATTTCATTGGTTTAGGCCCTAGGATCGTTCGCTCTGATACCACTTTGTAACACCCCCATTTATCCAGGAGCCTTTAGCAAGACTTTCCTAGATAAATAAGACTGTTACCATCTCGGTTGCTCGAGATAGTGAATATAAGATTAAACAAACACAAGAACTTTAAATAAATTACATAAAACGGTAAACTGTCTTATTACAACTCTTGTATCAAAACTGAATTACAAACTAATATAGTAGAAGTCTTTAATAAAAATTAAACTGACAACTATATGATAAACTAATGAAACCCGGTTATAAGATTCTACCCTCCACATGCGATACGCCCTGCATCCCAAGCCATAGCTACCAGCACATCTCACAAATCAATACCTGCTAATTTATCTGCTCCCCATTTAACCGGAAATATTAAATGGATCGACACAAGCCACCATCAATTAAAGCAGGTGACAATTTTTATTTTGACATGACAACAAACACACGTCAACCAAAGGTTGAGTAGGGACTAATTAAACAATATAAGTAAGACAATCAAACTAGTAACGTTAACAATTAAAACAATTGAATACATAATGACCACAAGTTAAAGTAACAACCATAAGAACCAACACTCCATCAATCACGCACCACCTCCACTCCTCCAAACTCCATCTTAACGCTTCTTCAGCTCCGAATGTGCACATCTCCCTAGTAGTGAGCTTCCTAGGGAAGAGACTCTAAGGGGCGGTCAGGGATCAACTGACGCCACAAGAACTATCGGATAGCCCATACCGGTCCCTTCACATAATACTCAAGGACTAATAGGGTCCCTTCAATAGATAACTCATAAAACTCCCAATACTCACACATAAGGACTAACGAGGCCCCTTCAACTGAACAACACGTAAGGACTAACAATTCGGTCCCTTCCTTCAGTTCTCAATTATCAACTTAAGACAATCAAATTCATTATACTCACAATTACCAACACCATAATCTCAATTCCATAATTATAATCACAATAACAATATCTCATCAATAACATATGCATATCAAGTAGAGACCATAAGCCATCAACCAAACATACTCATAATTGATTAACAAATCACATAAATAAGAGTTGAGCAGGATAATCCCTACCTTTATGCAAATCTTTACACAACACAAGATTATAATCGCTCCTTTACAAATTCGCAACCTATAACAATCGTATAATATCATACAATTATTATTTAGCGCGAATAAGAACGATAAATGAACTACCCAATTCCCGGATAAAGGTTCAGTTCACACGAACTGATCTAGGGAGGTAAAATCACAGGGCTACTATGCTACAAATTGATTAAGACAATAGATCTACGAACTTACAAGGTAAAAGGTGTGATCTTGAACACGAATTGCAAATCTTAGCCAAGACCGTTTCCTCCTCTCCTCTCTATGAATTTTATGAGATTGATAGTAAAATATGGCAAAGGGTTTATTCTGATGTTTAATAGGGTATTTATAGGTATTAGGATAAGTTAGAGTCGGTTTAGAAATAATATACAATAATTAGGAAGTAATTAGGAAAGTTGGAAATAAGAAAGTAAACAAGCGCTGTAAAAACCGGAGGACACTCGATCGAGTATAGGCTCACTCAATCGAGGAACCCAAATCTCAGACCTCCCAAGTTACGACTTAAGCAAAACATAATTCTTCAAATAGCACTCGATCGAGTATAGGCACACTCGATCGAGTGACCTCACCTCGGGCGATTTCAGCTTTACGCACTGAATTTCAAACGGCCGCCATTTCCTCGTTACTTATCGGAATGAAGCTTGTGACCATGCGTTGGAAAGCTAAGAAAATAAGTTTTTGCTTCCAGCTAGAATCACCTCCATTGGAGCTTTAAAACTCTATATATTATAGTTTAAAGTTCACCCTTATACAAGCGATCATTTACCAACCTAATACTCATTTGCCTAAGCTCTCCAACTAATCTCTTATAGTCTGAGTAGTACTTAGATGCACACAAAGGGTCTTATAACCTTACAATATGAGAGGTATTACCGATGGCGATCCCATTTTTCAACCCAAGCTGGAGCCGGAATCAACTGACAGCCTCTATTCCTTACATTAGCCCTCATAGGTGGCTCTTTTTCCTCTTCAACTACCGGATTGTCAAGGTGGATGATAATGGCTCGCCCCATGTCATACTCCATATCCATGGGATCGTTACCTCTCGAATTCAAAGTCGTATTCTTTGAAAAACAGCCAAACAAGAAGCAAAATGATCATTTTCAAGCCATTTTCGAGACGGATACTTTCTGGGTCGATACATATACTCATAACATGTCCCTACATGCCTAAGACATGCCTTGGACAAGACTTGTGTTGCGAGCGAGTCAGAAATTCAGCAACATTTGGTTTAAAATACATACCCTCTGCTAAAAGTGTCCCGGAGGCGCGTTTACAAGCTGCAAATTCATTCACATACAAGGTTTACCCATGATCCAATGGTTCCAAAACAACAAGTTTCGTTGAAATCTGATGTGTTTTAGGTCATTTTCGAGCTTCTAAGCGGTTTGCATGAAATCGTCTCAAACTAGCCTAAATTCGTTTATTGTGAACGAAAATTCGAAGTGAATATTTGGTTGTACTCCTAGCATGATCAATTACACATTTCTAATGTCAATTTCACAAGATAAGTCCATTCAAAGAAAAAAGGCTGATTTTTCTACTCAAATTCAAAGCTACAAATACAAATTAATCAAAGACGGAGCACATACCTGGATTATTCAGGATTTATGTGTTAGGTTCTTAGACCTCATATTAGACTTTCTAATATGATAAAAATTAATCTTATTAATTTTAACTAAGGTGGTCTAAGACAAACATGCATGTAAGTTAAAGATCAAAGTATGCTTACATTGATTATATGGCATATAAGGGCACCACAAAGGTCTCCTACCTTTGTAGTTCTTGAGCTATAACATAATGGATGATCCTCCACAAACTTTAGTCACCAAATTAGGTGACCTCCTTTGGTTGCACCCAAGATTAGCCCAAAAATCCTAAGTATTATTAACTAGATAA
>JAOWBH010180675.1:0-10070 GCA_028566215.1 Silene coronaria
CATTGTTCTCTTAAGTATTAGTATATAATATATCCGTTAATAGAACATATCAACTATAAGTAACTTGAATGTATATTTATTTCATTTAAAATAGGATACGGAGCATCATTTACTAGATAAAAAAAAAATTAATCGGACCAATTATTTTCCCATTTTTACTTTATAGGGGAAAAACACTCAAAATAGAGAAAAAAAAAACTTAAAGACGGAAAATAATATACTGATTTTTTTTGCCCCCTTAGACTAAATTCTTGCGTCCGCCACTGGGTACAACACGCGCCTATACCATTGTTGAAATAAAAACACGTGAGAATTAACTTTTTTACTATGCCATTAGTTATACTTCGACTCTTTATTAGTTAAGTTGGTCAGTTTCATAAACTAATGTATCAGAACACGTAAATGTTGAATAATAATTTTGCAACACCATATTATAAATCCTGAACTCGACTCTGACTTTACGGCCCCATCTAATGGCATGTTCTCCTTAAGACCAAGTGCCTTTGGTTAACCTACTTACATAGTTACATACATAGTGTTTTTTAAGCTTTTTTAGTATTAATTGGTTTTAGGATGAAATTTCATAAACTAATTGTTAGCTTGTTTCACTTTTGAGAAATAAAATATATTTGAAACGATGATTGTAACATGATAACAAAATTGTTTCCAAGTTACAAAGGTCAATTATAATATAATTAAGCCACCACTCAGGGGCGAGGCCACCGTTATCTTCGGTGTAGCAGCTGCTACACCGAAAACGAAAATTTCGGTTAGAATTTTGTAATTTGCTACACCAATATCTACGACTTCTACCCTAATATCTAATAACGTTACCTTAAAGTATATATTTTGCTACACCGAAATTAAAATCCTGGACTCGCCCCTGCCACTCAATATACCAGGTTATGGACGTTGACCTGCCTGACCATGTCTATGGAGGTCCAGATCAATAGAATGCCGTTTGAAAGAGAGTATGTGTTTTATCATGCTCTTTTGTAATTCAATATTCCCTAAAAATTGACGCAATTAAATTAAATATTATTACAAATTAATAGGTGTCTTAGTTTTTGGAGGGGAACTTATATCTCAGACAATTATGTCTTACCGAATTAACTTAATATTCCGTAGCCTGGTCGACATAATTTGTTCGCGATCACATCAATGTGTATCTAAAATACGTTTCATGAAATTAATCCTTTCGATGTCAGTCGAGGTGCAATGTGTTTAGTTCGATCATTACTCTCTTTTGGGCTCTTGATGCGATTCTTCTATGGGATAAAATGGTCGCATTTGGTCCGCTTGATAAATCCAACAATATATGCTCCTACAAAATAAACTTAAAATGCGGGTTTTTTTAATTTAGAAACAATAATTAGATACAAAGTAATCTAGTGACAACTGACAAACCTTATGAACAAAAGACAACAAATCTAATAAACTTCTTAGATACATACAACATAAAGATCCTAAACAAGTTCATTTATTTGACCATACTTTCCCTCCGTCTTAATCAATAGTTACTCCGTACAATTTAAAATTGCTTCATGATTTGAAATAGTAGCACTCGTTCTCGCTGAAATGAAAATTTTAGAAAATTTAGCTAAATATCTGAACTTGTTTCAAGTTTTGCTAATGCCATTACTTATTTACCTCCAGACATATTACGCTTCCTAGGGCTATAAATGATCTGAGCCGGCTCATAGAGCCCTCGGAATCAGCTCTGTCAAAGCTCGGCTTGAAATCGGTCAAAACTGATTTCGAGCCGAGGTTTACAAAATTCGAGCCGATCCCGAGCTTAGTAGAGATCGGATCGAAAGCTCGAGTAGGCTCGTTTTATTTTTTATTATTATTTAATTTTGGCATTTTACGGTGCTTTTTGTTCTTAGTAAAATGTTATTGAGAATTTATGATTATATTTGATTAAAAACTGTATATTTGTAGTTATATTAACATATATTTATTTTTAATTGATATAAAAGTTAAAGAAAGTAAAAAAAAAAAATTAACCGTTTTCGAAATTGAGCTCGAGCCGATTCCGAGCTTTAATTTTTTTTAACTCGGAGAATTCCGAGCCAATTCCGAGCTCAAGCCCAAATTTCCGAGCCGATTTCAAGCCCACCCGAGCTCGATATCAAATCAGCTCGGTTACACCCCTAACGCTTCCCAACTTAAAATCCTAATTCCATCACTGATTTCAAACAATAATAACTATTCACCAAAATAAAGAAAGTACTACGCGAACCGTATCATACCGACCCGGTACATCGTACATACAAACCTCCTACTTGGGTACTGATTTGTTAGACGGCAGCACGTCTACAAAATGGAATCAAATTCGTGCTTACAAGTTTCTCCAACTTTGTATATAAATGCAACACTTTATTACAACATATCATATAATCTCTACTCCATTCAAAACAAAACTAAAAACTAAAACAAAACAAAAACAAACAAAAAAAAAGTAAAAATTATTTAAATAAAAGAACAAAAAAAAAGTTTTGAATTATGAGGTCCAATTTTATTTCTAGCTTACTAATTATCGAGCTTATATTGGTATCGGCCCATGTTATATCGAGCCAACCTTTAAGCCCTACACCATCTCCAGCTCCAGCTCCGGGTCCAGGACCGGCTCCTGGTCCTGGATCTTATGTATCGTCCTCGGGATTGCAAGTTGGTTACTACAAAGGGAAATGTACTAATAATGTAGCTGTTGATATCGAGGCTATCGTCTTAGCCAAAATTCAACAAGCTTTTACCAAGGATCCTACCGTTCTTCCTGCCTTTCTTCGTCTACAATTTCATGATTGCTTTGTCAAGGTAAGCCTCTTGCCTCGCTGAAAAATGAAAATCTTGCAAGTTTTAGTTAAAATGTTGAAAAATATTTGGGTTTATCTTATGGCAAGTTGTTTTATGTTACAGGGTTGTGATGCATCGCTCCTGATATCCGGTCCAACAACAGAGCAAGCAGCCGACCCTAATGGTAGCGTACGAGGATATGACATTGTAGAGACGATAAAGACCGCTGTAGAAGCAGAATGCCCTGGTGTCGTCTCATGCGCTGACATTACTGCCCTTGCTACCGGATTTCTCCTTCAGCTGGTAAATTTGTAACAAACATTTTGATAGAACGATTTTAAACTGTCGTTTGTATAACTCGTCTTACGCATAATATTACCCTTTGCAAAAGTAGCTCATGTGAATTGTTTCATGCATAGGGTGGAGGACCAACTTACGCTGTGGAAACAGGGCGAAAGGACGGACTTGTCTCGAACAAAGACGACGTTGACCTTCCATCTCCTACAATGACAGTGGCTGAGAGTGCTGCCTTTTTTGCAAAGAGAAACTTCACTTTAGAAGAAATGGTTATTCTTCTAGGTAAGAACCGAAACAACCATATATGACCGCGTTCCCACCTCTGATTATTAATTTTTCCGAGTTCTGAGTACTGATCAATAAAATCTTTATTTCTAAACAGGTTGTCATAGTGTCGGAGTTACACACTGTAAGCAGGTTGAGGACCGACTTTACAAGTCCGGCTCTCTATATGACCCACAGATGGACCCTGCCCTACGTACCCTGCTAACTGGTCGATGTCCTGAGGGAACAAATTCAGTGAACACTGTTTTTCTAAACCAAGACCCGAAAAATAACAACACAGTCGACAACAGTTTCTACAATCAGCTCAATAAGAACAGAGGAATTCTTCCCCTTGATCAATTACTCGCACGAGACTCTTTAACCTCTGCCATTGTCCTCAAATATGCAGGCGATAATAAATCGTTTAATGCTGCATTAGCCAAGGTTATGATTAAGCTTCAGGGTTATCAAGTTCTTACCGGTGATGAAGGCGATATCAGGAATGTTTGCAGCAAGCTGAAATAAGATTAATAGTTCATATATTTTAACATTTTTGTGCTTGAAATTTTATTTGTTTTATTATACAATACTATACAATTATACTTGATTTTTTCTTGTTTACATTGTAACGGTTCGCTCAGACTGCCATAGGCGAGAATATTTGAGGGACGTCTGAGGCACTGGGGTAATATTATTGCTGGTGTAATTATTTCGTTGTCGATTATATGGTTCTGAGATGAATTACTGGATATTATACAGATTTGTCGATTTAATTGTCGTAATCTTCGATTTTATTTCAGTTCATTAGATGCGTGCAATGCCTGTTATTTTCACAAATTATTAAACGAGTTAGTCTCTTATTATAAAAATAAATTGACTAAGTGTTTATTTTTAAACAAACTTTGGGGTTATTTAATTAACAATGGAACTATCAGCTTAGCTGTAAATTATGTTTAATTATTCTAACCTTCCAATATCACGACAGCTATTTATCTGCTTAAACAGCTAAACATTATATACAGGAAACAACTGAAGAGGTCTTAGTCTCGAGTTAAAAGTTAAAACTATAGTAACTTCACAATAGGTCACGTGTTTGATTCCTCCTCTCCTCTATATTGTAACTATAATTATAATAACTAGAAGGTAAAGCACATAAAGTCCGTATATATTCTTACAGGTTCGGACAACATACGGAGTACCAAGTACTAACTTTGCGTAACCCTATAATTAGTAACAGCTAATCTGTTTTACTATAGAAGTGATAACTACTGACCGATTTCTTATTTAAGACTGATATATTCGTCTAAAACAAAAATTTGCAGATTAGTAATCAGTAGTTCAGTCTTGAGCATAAACATTGCATGGGACAACATAATTACTATGGCTATCATAAAATTGGGTAGTTATACAACAAATAACATCGTAACATCGGCGAAGGAAAAAACCGGTTACAAAATTTAGTTAGGGACAAAAAATCTCCGTCTTGCGATTACAAAGGCTTGGGTCACTTCATATTGTCATTAACTGACTGCTCGTGCAATTTAAAGAATACGGCAGTCCAATTAGACTTGCATGAGGAAGGATATTCTAGATTTGTAGGCACTTATAAGTTGTATCGACAGAAAGGTCGGATGGCCTACGAATCTACAATATGATGTGGGCTAGCAAAGTAGCACACCCAAGTATCCAACCTATCTAGAAAAACTATTGCACTGGACCTACTGGCAGTCTGGCACTGCTTTGTGCATGGTGGTGAGCAATGAGTGCTAGAATGAAAAGGTGTCTAGATTACCAAACGGCCGGAAAGAAAAAACACAATCCTGGTCATTGCTACAAAACATATTCAGAGGACAAAAGTTGAGTACTTCAAATTCAAGTCAGACAAATGAGCTGCTAACTAATAAACATACTCCATAATTGTCCCAATAGAGATAAAACAGCAAACAGTAAATTGGAGTAACATTTCTGAGCAAAAGGGAACATCTTGTTGAGGAGACTTCCTAGAGCCTTCTTCCTCTTCGTCCACCCTTTCTTCTGGTACTGTCGGTAGGGATTGGTGTCACATCCTCTGCAATGTGGATTAATATGAGCACTCGATAAGTAAATCAATAAAAAACAACATTAATTCAAGCTTTTACACTATTAATTCAAGCTTTTACGCTAGTGTATCAACAGAAAAGCGCGTGTGTTTCCAGAGTTCAAGACCCCGAGGATAGTAAGACGCCTATATGAAATGCATCTTACTATCCTCGGTGTCTTGAAAAGGCTAGTCAGGGAGAATCATAACAAAAGTCCTCCGTATAAAAATGGAGAAATCCTGGTGTGACAGAGAAATCCTCCCAATAAGCAGGTGTATGAAGGATGTAAAGGCAAAACAAAGCCATAACTAGTTATGCATCCAGAATCACAATATCGCTCTCTGTCCTTCATAACCTCTCTTCTGAAAATTCTGATTCTATCTAGGATGTTATCTTTCGGAATTAATCGTATCATCAAAATAGATATAGCTCCGCTAAGATCATGATTTATGCCAACTAAGAACATCGAGTCGGACTTACCAATGCGTCCAATTTTCATTCCAGAACGAGCAAGGGCTCGAAGGGCAGACTGGGCACCAGGACCAGGAGTCTTTGTCTTGTTTCCACCAGTAGCACGAAGCTTGATGTGAAGAGCTGTGATGCCTAGTTCCTGGACAATGTCGAGAGCAGCATTAGTCATTAAAGAATACAGCACTCATCATCAATATTTAAAATAATATTAAAACAGATCGTGCCGTTAAAAATTTACAGCAGAGCATAGTATATAACCTTGCATCTTTGTGAGACATCTTGTGCTGCAAGCATAGCTGCATATGGGGATGACTCATCTCTGTCTGCTTTAACCTTCATTCCACCTGTTCATTAACGGGAAATCAGCATTAGAATTCTAGTTACAATATACAAATGCTTCAGATATTTTAAGCAATAATAGAATAATTTGAATTATTACCAGTAATTCGAACCAATGTTTCTCTGCCAGATAAATCAGTAACATGCTGCATAGAGGAACACATTCGTTACAACATATTATATCATTATAAATGATACTGCAAACAAAAGAAGACCCTGAAGAGGTGAAGACACAAACACTTACGATGAAGGTATCATTGAAGGAGGCAAAAATGTGGGCAACACCAAATACATACTCGCCTTCCCGCACAGCAGGACCAAGGGTCACAGTTTCCTCCTTTGGCTCTCTAACCTTTCTCTTCGACTACAAGATACACATAATCGTCAAAAAAAAACGTAAACCCTTACTCTATAAGGTGGTATCAATTCACTGTCCGAAATAAAGAACATGCACAGTAAGCAAACATAGACCTAAAAACAAACAGCATGCATGACCACATGTGACGCAGTAGTAATTAGTGATGCACTAAATCATTCATGGTTTCAAAATCTGAGAAGAAAGTTACTACACCTAAACTGAAAGGCTGATTACTACATGGATAAAATCAGCACACTTGAGGCAATTGTGATTACAGCTGCATTAAATCATTTATGTTTCGGAATTATCAACTGAAACAACAGCTACAAAACCTAACAGAAAAGGCTTCTAGACGCAATGCATCAAATTGTAGATGAAAAATCACAACATTTGAGGCAAAAGTGATCAATGTTACGCTAAATCATTCATGTTTCGAAATTATCATGTTAAAAGACAGCAACTAAACCTAAACGGAAAGGGAGTTTGCCACAACGCATCCAAATATCGAGCTTAAATCAGCTGAATCGTCAATCAAGTACTCAAACACACTAATTCGGACAAAATCTGCCGTATATATGGTTATAACAAACTATTATTGATTTGATTATTTCGCAAAATCACGCATCTTTTCTAACATTAATTAAAATCAGCATTTCAAATCACATAAATAAAAAATCGCCGATTTCTGATCCAAATAATCAACAAAAAAAAATTCTAAGGTCCTTCGGGAGTACCACGTCACGGTATACTACTCAAACTAAGGAGAAGTCTAGCTTTTTATCCTACTTAGATTACGCTTAGGTATCGTTGGCATTTTCTTAGTGGCTCGGGTGTACGATAACGTGATACAAGAAGAAACACGAGACAAAATGCTAGGAATTTTACAACTCTCTTCGTCTCAATCATTTGTTTACCTTTAATTAAAATACGCCTCGCAAAGAATAAAACCGTAAACAAATAATTGAGACAGAGGGAGTAGTTAAATTAAAGTAATGAAAATAGAGAGAAATGAAGTAGTGCATACCATTTTTCACACAGATCGACTGAATGGAGCTCCGGGAAATGCGAGTATGAAGATGTCTGCGGATTTTGTGAGGTAAGGGAAGGTGGAGGCTGCAAGTTTGTGTGTTATATTGGTGTCTTAAAATTAGGGTTTTATGATCCGGATACTGTTGTGTTCGGGTTTTGGCCCTTTTGTTTTTGTGCCTAATGAAGTAATGGCCCAGAATTGAAATTCAATTCAATATATAGGGTGTTGCTAAAGATCGGCATACATTATCCTGACACGTCGACACTCGACATTAATTAACTTTGAAATTGTTTACTTTACTAATCTCAAACCTCATCCTACATGCAATTAACTTTGAAATTTAAAAGAAATAACGGTCCTCATCACAGTTAATACACTATACCACCAGTTGTATAGTGTTGTATGTTGTAGAATTCGAGCTCTGTACTAAAGTTTTCGAGTTTTGTTTTAAAAAACCTGAGCTATGGTGTAAAATATTTGAACTCACCCACTTAGACATAAAAAAATAAACTTTAATCAACTCAGAAAAATTACACATAAACTCGATAAAATGTATAGTGTTGTACAATGCTGATTATACAACTGGTGGTATGGTAGTATTTGTGTCCTCATCATGACGAGTTGACGACAACGTAACTGCCAATTATCGCAATTAAACTAATCGATCAATATGTTAGTTGCCGCTTCGAACGACTATCAAAAGAGATTCCACTTTTTCTCATTTATGTAAAATAAATCGATTTTTCTAAAATCAAAACAACAAATTATCAAGTGAAATGACGTTAAACTAATCGATGAAAATGAATCGATTTTTTAAAAATCAAAACAAAGAAATGTTAATCGTGACAAACTGACAATGTAACTAATTGACATAAAAAATATCAATTATTTTTGGGGAAAATAAGACTAATATACGACGTTCCCACGTCAAGATCTAGGCTTAAACGTGCATGATACATGGCCAGAACTAGGTCGAGACGAGGGGAATACACGGACATGCCTCGTGGGACATACACGGCTACATCAGGATGTAGATTAACAATTCTTGTTGTTAGATTTTTGGGTTATGTGAATGTTATATTGTTTATATTCCATGCTTGTATCATATATTAATATGTCAATCTTTGATCGATGGCCACGATTATTAGATTATACTTATATCCTAAGACCGAAAGTCGGGATGGGAATTTGACAAAGCATGAATAGTAAGATGGCCTAGTAAAGTTCGAAAGCCTTTAGGACACGTTTTATGATCGACAATAAACCAAGAGGTGGATGATATTAACAAATACAATTGCCGATTTTACTACCGTTAATTTAACAATGCTCTTTTGCTAGTTTGCATGTATGAACCTTTCCCTAAATGTTTTCTTTATATTGTTTAATAATTCATCTTGTTATTTGCTTTAATTTATCAAACCAAACAATCAACAATCGAACTTGCCTTGATAAAATTCGACCATGACAACTAATATGGCACACTACTACGAAAACACGGAAAGGTGACGAAAAATACTGACGAAAAAATAAATCCGTTAGATAATACGGAAAACTGACGGACATCTGACGGAATTCCGTCAGTAATTACAAATACTGACAGAATACCCGTCAGGACTACATGGCGCGCTGACTAAGTAAATGGCGCTAAAAAGTTCTGACGGATAATCCATCAGGAAAGTATAAGAAATCCGTCAGTAAGTCCTCCCACACTGACCCTATTTTTTTTTTAGTCAAAGAGAGTACTAACGGAAATTTCGTCAGGAATCCGTGTTTAAGGAAACCTTCCTGACGGAAAATTCGTCAGGAACCCGTGTCCAAGAAAACCTTCCTGACGGAATTTTCGTTAGGAATTTTTTTAGACTTATCGCAAACAGGCCCCTCCCTTCCCCTCCCCCGACTTCATTCATATTATCCCCAATTCAATTTTTCCCCTTAACCTTAACCCCTTATTCCCAACACCACCACAACCACCCACCCTACTCGCCGCCGCCCCGCCCCACGCCCCACCAGGATCTCCTCTTTCCTCATTCTCCTCTCTCTTTATTTGTTAATAAGGTAAATTTAATTTCTTCTAAATTATTTTGTTTAATTAGTTAGTTTGATTTAGGATAATATGATAGTAAATTAGTTGGTTTGGTTTAGGATAGTAGCCATATAATAGTAATTGAGTAATTAGTTACATGATTTAGGATAGATGTCATTATGTTTATTGACCTTAGGATAGTAGTCATATTATATGTTGATGTTGATGTAGATGCCATTAGTTAGAATGTTAATGTTGATATTAGTAAAAAGTTAGCATGTTAGAATGTTAGTAAAATGTTAGAATGTTAGTAAATGTTAGAATGTTAAAATGTTAGTAAATGTTAGAATGTTAGGATGTTAGTAAAATGTTAGAATGTTAGTAAAATGTTAATATTGGTAAAATGTTAATGTT
>JAOWBH010180686.1:0-10069 GCA_028566215.1 Silene coronaria
CAAACTCAGATATGTCACAGTGCAGCGAACTGATACATGGAGATTTTACAGCCCTTTTGAAAACAATTGAAGACTTTAAGACTTAAAATGATTTTGCAAATATTTGAAAGACAAAGCTTTAAATTTAGAAATGATTTGCAAAGTTTACTCAATAAATGCTCTTCAAAGTCTTGGAAATAAACGAAGTATCAAGTCTCTATTTATAGAGGAAGTAGAGTGTAAAGAAGGTTAATCCTTAAAGTACTTTACTTCCTTAATAAAATAAGACTCTTATAATTAAAATTGTGAATAATAATAACTAAAATAGTGAAGGACTTTTATACTAAAATAGTACTCCGTATTCTCATAAATCATAGATTAGTATAAAAATCATTCATTTATCGCTACCAATAAATGAATGTTTTCATATACAAAGGGGCCGTCTCACACAATAACTTTTATTGTCATCTCTTAAGCATAAATTCTTAAAAGAGACGGTCTCTCAATAAATTATTAAGATAACATTTCTTCGTACACCTTTTAATTTATTACTCCTAACACTGGTTTAAAAGGACTCTTTTACTTGGTTCATGTTATCATAAAAGAATATACCCAATTTATAGTGGATATTACGGAGTACCTTTTAATATTAGTACGCTATTTTATGTCAGACCTACTCTAAAGATGTTACCTACTTTCGCTACATTTTTTAAACAATTAGTCTGTGTTTTTTAAAATTGGTACTTTGAAAGATGTTACCAAAATTATAATATAAATCAATAACATTACATATAACGCAAATTTACTTAAATAAGATTCTGACGTTAAAAATTAAAATGTAAGGTATAAACTTTAAAAAGACCAGTAAAAAAATACACTTAAACTCAGTTACAATTACAAGGTTTAGGTCTTATGTAGTACATCGGATATATGTCATTTTCCCATGTTGGTTACTTAATATTGTTATACTCCGTATTTTTTTAGTATAATTAGTTTGAAAAATATATTAGCGAAACAATTATTTTGAAATATAATTTGAATCTAATCGTTATTTTGGAATAAAATAATTTTGTATTAAGTATATATGTTAATAATGATTAAATATATAGTGTAACATTCAATTTACAAATTTAGTAAATATGTTTAATTTCAAAAGTTTAAAATAATCCCGTGAATTTTCACGGGTGTTAAACTAGTTTTCTTAAAATAAACTAATTCTATACAAACAACATTCAAAGTAAATGATACTCTTTTTCCGGCTCCCTCTCTCTAAATCTCTCTACATCTAAAACCTCTCTTTTCTGGTAACTCCTAGGTGGTTCGCCTTGGCTCCCTGAGCCATTACCATGCCTCGGGGCCGGCCGCCAAAGAAACAAGTGGCTCCACCGATTGTGACTATGGAAGTGGAGGATGCAGACTCTCAGTCTGAAGAGGAGTTTGTTGCTGCGCCTATTCCTCCAAAGGTAACGCTAATGGACATTGTTCAAAACGCTTCTGGTTTCAAATCGGTTTTTCAGGGTGCTGGGGGATCTGCGCCTCCAAAGAAATCTTACTCTCAGATCCTAAAATCATCATCTAACAAAGGTATGGCTCTCTCTTTTATTAAAACGGGTACGGATGGGGTTAATATTGAAGAATCGGATATTTCTGAAGAACTTGAATATTGGAAATACACTTTAGTTGGTACTGTGTTGGGGAAAACTACATCTATTGTTGAAATTGAAAATTTGGTAGGTAAATTCTGGAATCATGTTACTACGCCACATGTGCTCTATTTTGTGAAGGGATGGTATTACTTTCGATTTTTGTGTGAGGAGGATATGAATAAGATTAAAAATGATTCGTGGAACTTAAATGGTTTTCCTCTGATTCTTAAGGAATGGAGTCCAACGATTGTTGAAGAATTGACCCATGTCTCAGTTGTTCCAATCTGGGTTCTTTTTCCCAATTTAGATCCGTGTTTTTGGTCTTCTGCTAGCTTGAGCAAGGTTGCTAGCTCTGTGGGCACACCTATTTGTGATGATGAGGTTACCACTACAAAGAGTAAACTTGCTTTTGCCCGAGTGCTAGTTGATGTTGATATCTCTGCAGAACTTCCTGGTGCTATTTGGTTGAACACTCCATATAGGGGTCGGATTCTTCAAAAGGTGGTGTATGAATGGGTTCCCTATTTTTGTACCCAGTGCAAGAAAATTGGTCACACAAAGGAAAAATGCAGAATGGGGCAAAGGTTTACAAACCAAAAGCTGTAAGGGAGCCAAACCCTGCTGTGACAATGCCAGAACAGCCTGTCATTGTTACAAAACCAGGGAATGAGCCAGTTATAGATCTTGTTCTTGTAACACCTGAACTCCCTGGGGCTGACTTGAATACCCCACCAGCTATTCTGGAAGGTGAGGGGTTCCCAAAGCCTCAAGCAAAAAGTCAACTTTCAAGACTGACTTATCCCTAAATCTGAACAACAAATTTCAAGAACTAGCTGTGGAAGGGGATTGTGATATAGTTGTTTTAGCTCAGGCTAATGGAGAAGTATTGTTGGATGATCCAGGCCCAGGAGGTGGGCTGGGTCCCCACTCTCAATGAATATTCTCACTTGGAATATTAGGGGGCTAAATGACCCCCTAAAGCAACAAGAGGTCTTAGACCTTTTGTTGGGAAATAAAGTGGATGTTGTGGCTCTTTTGGAGACTCATGTAAGAGCTGAGGCTATTAATCATATTTGGAGTAATAAACTTTCTAGGTTCCAATTGGTCACTAATAATGATTTTCATACCAATGGTAGGATTTGGGTGGTTTGGGTGCCTGTTAATATTTCTCTTAAAGTTTGTGGGAAATCTGCTCAGCATATTCACTGTGAGTTGTTGCATCATGCTTCTCAGAGAGTGTTTGAGTGTACTTTTGTTTATGCTTTTAATTTGGGGTGTCAAAGAAGGAGTCTAAGGAACCATTTGCATCAGATTGCTCTCAGTATCTCCTACCCTTGGGTTTGTTTGGGTGATTTTAATGTCACTCTTACTTCCCAGGAGAGGCTGGGTAGCACTCAAGTGCACTATGGAGATATGGAGGAATTTAGAGATTGTTTGGAGTTATGCCAGCTTTCTGATCATCCTGCTATTGGGTGCAGCTACATGGTCTAACAAGCAAGGTGATCATCTTCGTTGGGCAAAGCTTGACCGTGTTTTAGCTCACAGAAACTGGATGCTTGAGGTTGGTTCCAGTGTTACTTTTCTGCCAGCAGGGGTCTCTGACCACTCTGCTATGCTGGTTACAATTAATAGTGGAGTCATCAGAAAAGGTAGGGCTTTCAAGTACCTGGATAGTTGGTCTCAATCAACTCATTTCATGGATTGTCTCCTGAAACACTGGGAAGGACGTTTTTATGGTGGTTATATTAGTATTCTGTTTCAAAAGTTAAAGAGGCTAAAAGTGGGCCTTAAGCAGCTGCATCAGAGGGAGTTCAGTGGTATCCACCAGAGAGTAAAAGATGCTAAGGAGGAGCTCTTGACATGTCAGGTAAATCTAAACCTTGATCCTATGAACATTACTCTACTGAATTTGGAGAAAACTCTCACCCATAGGTATACTGGCCTGAAAAATGCTGAGATGAGTATCTTGAGGCAGCGGGCTAAAGTGATGCATACTAATTTGGCCGATGCTAGTACTAATTATTTCTTTGCTAAAATTGCTGAGCGAAAGGCCAGAAATACTATTGGATCTATTAGGGATGCTGAGGGGAAGCTTTGCCAGGGACAAAATGAGGTAGTTGATGCTTTTATAAGGTTTTATAAAAACTTACTGGGCTCGTCTTCGTATGTTCAGCCTCTGCCTGATGACCTTTTTTCTAATGGCACCCTGCCTGACAGCTCAAAAGTGCAGATCATGGAGCCTTATACTGATAATGAGATTATGGATGCCCTCAAATCCATTCATAGAAATAAGAGTCCAGGGGTGGATGGTTTTAATTCTGGTTTCTTCATTGATAATTGGTCTGTTATTGGGGTTGATTTGAAAAGGGCAGTCTATGAATTTTTTGAAAGGAGTTTCATGCCTAAATCTGCTAACTCTACTTTGATCGTGATAGTGCCCAAAACTGAGACCCCTTCTTCTGTCACGGAGTATAGACCTATTGCTTGTTGTACCACTGTTTATAAGGTCATTAGTAAGATGTTGGCTAACAGACTTAGAAATTTTCTGCCTTTCTTGATTGGCTGGGAGCAAGCTGCGTTTGTCAAGGATAGAGATTTATTTGAAAACTCTGCCTTGGCTCATGAGCTTACCTCAAAATATTGTAGAGCCAGAATTACTCCTAGGTGTTTACTTAAGGTGGACATAAGGAAAGCTTTTGACTCTGTTAATTGGGACTTCCTTCACAATTGCTTGGTTTCTTATGGGTTCCCTAAATAGTTTGTGGGGTGGATCATGGCCTGTGTCACTACTCCCTTTTTTTCCCTTGCTCTTAATGGGGGTGTGGAGGGCTTTTTCAAGGGTCAGAGAGGTCTTCGTCAGGGTGATCCACTATCACCTTATCTTTTTGTTCTCTCCATGGAAGTTCTTTCCAGAATGCTTAGGCTTTTGCCCACTTATCCTGGTTTCTCTTACCACCCAAAGTGCGTGCAGCTTCACCTTACCCATCTGGTGTTTGCTGATGACCTTTTGGTCTTTACTAGAGGGGATCTGCCTTCAGTAAGAGCTGTGGCTGTTTGTTTGGATTCCTTTGCTGCTATTTCAGGCCTTCATGCTAACCCTCAAAAGACCTGTGTGTATTTTGGTGGGGTTTTGGGGCCGATCAAAGAGCTTATCATGACTGCTACAGGGTTTATTGAGGGGGAGTTCCCTTTTCGTTATCTTGGCTTGCCTTTGTCTACTTCTAGATTTACCGCTGCTATGTACAAGCCTCTTCTAGACAAGATCCGAGAGAAGGTTATGCACTGGGCTAACCACCATCTTAGTTATGCTGGTAAGGCTACTCTTATTAACTCTGTAGTCTTTGGCATACAAAATTTCTGGGGGGCTAGCATTATTTTCCCTAAAGGAATTGTGAAAAAGTTACACAAAATTTGTAGAGATTTCTTCTGGGGAATGGGTGATGGCAAGCGTCGAATGGTTTTCAAAGGGTGGGATGGGCTCTGCCTCCCTAAGCGTGAAGGTGGTATTGGAATCAAAGAGATACATGGTTGGAATAAATGTCAGATGACCAAATGGATCTGGTTACTTCTTCATAAACCTGACTGTCTTTGGTCCTCTTGGTATAGGCATTATGTCCTGAAAGGCACTTCTATTTGGCATGCTACTAGCACTGTCTCTCACTCCTGGTTTTGGAGATCTGTAGTTCAAATGAAGGATTTTTTAATCCACCTAAAGGGTTCTAGTAATGAGGCTGAGGTTTTCTTACTTGGTTGCACTATAGCGGGTAAATTCAAGGTGGCTTCTATGTATGATCAGATTCGTACAAAGGGGAGGGGGGCTGTTAGATGGTTTAGGACTATCCATGACCCTATCGCTATACCTAAACATGCTCTCATCAGCTCTTTGGCTTGTCAGAATGCGCTCCCTACTATTGATAATCTAGTAAAGAGGGGCATCCACATTGTTAATCGATGTGTCCTATGTGAAAAGGCTCTTGAAGACATTAGACACCTGTTTTTCATTTGTCCTTATTCGAGGAGTGTTTGGACAAAGGTTTGTCCTCGGATTACCCCCTTGTCTCTTCCACAGCTGCTTGGATGGTTCAAGATTTTTAACAAAGGCAAAGCTAGAGAGAAGACTATACTCAGGTGTGCGTTGGTAGCATCAATTCATGCTATTTGGAAGGAGCGGAACACTCGTATATTTAATGATGTGAAGACGTCCGCTGACACTCTTAGCTTTAAAATTCAATATGTAATTGCCACTCGTATGTATTTTTGTGCTAAGAAAGGTTGGACTAATTAGGAGTTGGTTAGCTTTAATGGGTTGTTTGGGTGGCTTTCATGGCCTACCTTGTAGGTTGTAATGTGGTCTAGCGGGTCTATGTATTTTTGTGACTTATGATTTATGAAAGATCCCTTGCATTTCCTGCAAAAAAAAAATAAAAAAAATAAAAAATAATAATAATAATAATAATAATAATATAATATGAGACAGTTTCCTGGAAGTTTCATAAAACTACCTCAACTACTATAAATACAAGTTAGGTCAAACATAAATCACTTTTGCTATTCACAATAATCACTAATAGAGAGAGTGAGAGATATTTTAAGGAGAAACAGATCTGAGCAGCTGTAAAATTCCGTCTCAAAGCAAAAAAGGTAAATTCATATGACCGTCTCATAATTATGTTAATTCAACTTTTATGTATTAATTATTCGTACACCATTGACCACCCAAGACTCCGACTTTGACCGACGTTGGGCAGCACCGTGGGACCCGTGATCGTCGTGACCAGAACCGTGGTGGTCCTAGGGTGGTCTGACCACCGTTGACGCATATTAGGGTAGTTTTATGTGTATTTTGCAAACAGGCTGTACCCGCGGGTTTAACTTGGGTTTTGGTTCGGTTTTGGGTCAGGGTTGTCGAGGGTGAAGAGTCGAGCATCATAGGGTGTTCGATGCGGTGGCTTTATGGGAGGTTGGTCGAAATTTTGAAGGAGGTTGTATGGTTGTTGTTTACACGTCGAGACCGGGTATTTAACCTCCTGCCGAGACTTGTTTGACTCAGACCTGGGTTGGTTGGGTGCGTGGTGGTTGGTCGACCATAGTAGTGGCGATGGGGTGGTTAAAGTCTGTACCTTGGTGCGTTGGTTGTCATAAATTCGAAAGATTGGTTGTTTGTGGGTGGTCTTAAACCGAGTGTTAGGACCCTCGTGACCTGGCTAGACCCCTACCATAAGAGGTGGTGCTGCTGGTGGGACCACCGTGGGTCAGAGGAGACCACGGTGGTGGCTGCTAGTGGCGTATGGTGGAGACATGGGTTGTGTTTGGTTGTTGGTGTCGTGAATGATATTGGTATAGAGCCTAGGTTTAGAATGAGGGTGTCTACCCACCCCAAAGTCGTTCTCCTATTGTACTTATACCGGGTTCATTTTATTAGACTCACATAAGTTCATTTTTTGTTCGTTGGTTTAAGTTCAAAAATCGTCGCTCTGATACCACTTTGTAACACCTCTGATTATCCGACCAAGATAATCGATGGTGTCATCATCTTGGTTGCCCGAGGTAGTGTTTCAAAACTCCAACTTAAAGAACATTTTATAAATGAATACAAATTTAGTGATTTCAAATGACATGAGTAAAATATAAATTACAACTCATTTAAGACTACAACCTCTATCTCATGCTTATACACTTAGCTTGACTCAAGTCCGTAGTGCGGCCCAAATCCCGATCACGTCATAAACCACCTGTAAAATAATATGCTCCTTATATGATCGGAAATATTAAATGGATCAAGGTAGGTCACCCCGGAAATAGGTGACCATTTACACAACAACACAAACGTCAGTTTCAATAATACAAATAAACGTGATAGACGATAAGCATGGTTATGATATGCAACATAGTTATGATATGCAAGTATGAATGCATCACAATGGTCATATCTGAGTCTCCAACACTGATGTCAGGGACACACCCACGGCATCCACAACCCAGTGACAGCACCGCTCACCTCCACTACTCGGATCGCAATCCAAAACAAGTACCGGGACGCACCCAAGTATTGGGCTCGGGCGCTAATCGGACCCCAACCCGACGTTACGGCGCACCGTAAGTCTCTTCGTACTCAAGTCATAAATGTGCATATCCCTATTGGGGTGGGAAGCCCCAGTAGGCGACCCAAGCGTAAGACGGTGTAATAACCTCATTTATCTAAGAGCCTTTAGCCAGACATTCTCAGATAACTAGAGCTGTTACCATCTCGGTTTCCCGAGGCAGTGAATAACAAAGTAAAAACAACTAACGGTACTTTATAAAACTTAAATAAATAATGGCCTTATTACAAAATTTCAAACTGATCAACTGAAATAAGATTTAATAATACAAAACTTGTAGCGGAATATAAACGAACTAATAAATAAATACTAAAGACTATATGTATAATAGCTATGTGATCTATGACTCTAGTCCATGCCAATCCCCACGCCAGCTCCCAGCTCCCAAGACTGATAAATAAATACCTGTTAATCAGTATGCTTCCCAATTAACCGAAAACTATTAATTGGATCGACATAGAATGCCATCAATTAAAGCAAACATCAATTTTATTTTGACATAGACAAACACACGTCAACCAAAGGTCGAGTAGGGACTAATTACACAACATAAACAAAGATATTACATTAATATTTATGATAATTCAACCAACTCAATATATAATGATCACAAGATAAAGTAACATTCTCAACTTCCCACACTCCATCATCCATGCGCCACCTCTACTCCTCCAAACCCAACTTAATGCTTCTTCGGCTCCGAATATGCACATCTCTCTAGTAGTGATCCTACTAGAGAAGAGACTCTGAGGGTCGGCCACCGGCCAGTGATCAACTGACGCCACAAGGACTAACAGTTGCTCAGACCGGTCCCTTCAAATAAAACTAAGGACTAGCGGTATATGGGTCCCTCCAAGAAACACAAGGACTAACATGGTCCCTTCAACATTAACTCAATAATAATCTCAACTCATACACAAGGACTATCAAGGTCCCTTAATTCCATAATTTCAACATAATTCTTATTACAATTACACGATCACAATACACAACATAAAGACTATTATCACAACATCTTATAAAACCATCTCAAACATCACAACATGTGAATAACAATTATAATTTAAGTTGAGTAGATAATCCGTATCTTTAAGTAATTCTAATAATAGCAAACCAATCAGAAGTATTCCTCAACAAAACCGTCACCTAAATAAATAATATAATTCACATAATTATAATCTAAACTAATTACGTAAATTATATAAAGTAATTAATTAAAATCCGTCTTAATAACTAATAACTATAATTAACCTTTATAATTAATCGTTATTGTTATGATGCAAGTTTAAACAAAACCCGACTCGATGATTAATTAAATACTCCCCCTAATCACACGGTCTAAACCGTACACCATAACTACGAACAACATGTCAAATCAGGCGAACTAGCCACCCTTGCAGCCACTAAACCAACCCGCAACCACTCCTGCTCCAACGACCACCAATCCACACACCTTCCACGGCCAACCACTACCCCTAAAGCCTGGTCTGGGTCGCCAAAAGCCGACAGGAACAACCCCCCATGTTACGATCCACAACCCTTTAACCCTTGGTTTGAAAACCGTCCCAACAGCCACCATGTGACACCACAACCGCCACCCAACCTCTCATGTCAACCACCCCACGACTCATCCAAAGACCCGACACAAATAGTCACAAATATGACGCAACACCGCAACCCTAACTCAACAACAACCTCTGAAACCTGATTTCGACAATTCCTAAAAAAAACCATCTAAAACCGTGCCAAAACACCAGTAACCACCGCGAAAACCGCCCTACAACCAACCCCTAAGGTTGACGAGTACACCTTGACAAACCCCAACCAAAAACATCCCGAAACCTGGTCTGAATATGGGTCTTAATTAGGTACGGTCAGAACCGTGACAATGCAACACCACCACCTTAAATCTCTTGTACACGATGGTTCGACCACCCTAGGTCAACCATGACAAGGTCAACGACGGTCAAGGGTCAGACACGATCATGGTCAGCAGTCGGTCAAGGTCATTACGTGGTCAACAAGCCTTAAAATCAATAAATATGAGTCGATTTTACAAAATTACCTTCTTTGCTTTGAGACGGAATTTCTAATATTCAGATATGTTTCTTTTCCCCTAAATCTCCCTCTATCAATTTATGTGGTATTTTATGAAGACCAAAAGTGTATATAATTGACCCTAGTTTTGTATTTATATTAGTAAGGAAATATCTCTATTATTATTATTATTATTATTTTTTTTTTAATTATAATCGAGAACTTTTAATAGAACCAAAGGAAAATGTTTACAAGAAATTGGTGGGCAGCCGAGATACAATCTGGGCTCCCACTCCCTTAGCTATC
>JAOWBH010180697.1:0-10069 GCA_028566215.1 Silene coronaria
CCATTTGGATATCTTTATAACAGGTTCAGGTTTTAAAAATTACAGGTTTTTACCCAAATGAACCTATTACAAACATACCCATGCAGTTTTTATCTAGAATTACGTGTTTACTTTTCCGCCTAAATAGGGGGTGTCACAAAACATCAATGAGTTCTCTTTGATTTGGGCATGACCTATGCCGAAGCTTTGAAAAGACTATCTGCCCAAGGCAAGCTACACCCAATAGGTTCGACTCCGGATCCACCTCTCGAGAAACAAGTGAACCTTTGAAAGGGCAACAAATATTATCAATACCACCAAGATAGAGGCCACGATGCAGAGGAATGCTTTTGTCTAAAGCATATAATACAAGATATGATCGAGAATGGCAAGATACCATTACCATTTCCTTTTGATCAAACCAAGAAGATTGACCCTCTTGGGACCTCCATCTTTAGCTCAGATAAACAGCCGTCTATCGATTGTTCTCACCTTCCCTCTCCATTTGATGAAGAGGAGATCCACGTGATCGGGGATGATGCCATCCAAAGCGGAATGCTCATTCTTTCCGTTGCCATCAACAATTCCTTTGCCAAGATATAAGGGGTTGTCGATGATATCAATACCCGATTTTCCAACATGGAGAGTAAGTTCACTACACTTCAAGACCAACTTGCCGAAATAAGTTAAAAGGTCGGTGCGCGATTTCCAGGAATAAAGGTGTCCAAATAAATCCTAAAACTGACAATATCGAAGAGATAGCAACAACGGATGAGCACTTCATCTCAAGTTCTACGCATTTTTCATACCCAAGAATCAAAATCGATAAAGGCAACTTCATGGAGCCTTCGGCGAAGAAATATAGGAATCCACCGAGGTCACTTACCAATCTAGGCATACCTTATGCTTCAACCTTGAGCAAATTATCCTCTCGAGAGGTTTTACAACCTATTGGTCCGACTCCCGACCCACCACAAGAAAAAAAGATCAGGTTTTGGGATGGCAATTCATATTGTCAATATCATCAAGGCAATGGGCATGATACCGAAAATTGTTACAAACTCAAGCATGACATACAAGATAGAATTGAAGGTGGGAAGATTTTTGTCTCTCTCCTAACTAGTTCAGACACAGAAAATAAGCAGTCTCGAGGAACATTCACTGGTATAGCCGAAGGACGTTCCACCAATCATTTGGTGAAAAGGAAGAAAATCGACTCACAAATATCCGATCAGTTAGAAGAGGAATTATCAGTTGCAAATGTTATCAGTTCTGTTCACCCATGTTATGCCTCATACTTGAAAAGTGGCATTAAAACCATCGAAGACCTATCAGCAGAAATTATTCGCATCAATGAAATCCTTCATGGAGGTTCGTCTTCCACACCAACTCCTAGTGAGCAACCCATCCACATTACCAAGGTAAAATCTATGGAATCTTCACTAGAGAGGACCACGCATCCGCCAAGGCCATTATCAAACTTAGGCATAACCTATACCGTTGCCTTTAGAAGACTCGTTTCCAAAGGATTAAACGGCCAATGGGTCTGACTCCGGATCCTAATCCCGAGAAGAGAAGTCGATTTTGGGGCGGTTCTCGATATTGTCTTTTCCATATAGGGTGTGGACATGACACTGAAAAGTGTTACAAGCTCAAGTCTACCATTCAATATATGCTTGATTATGACAAGATATCTTTATCGAACCCAAATCCTTTAAAAGAGAAGAACAACCCTCATGGGTGCCTCACTCATCAACAACATGAGAATCTCCTAGATAGTTCTCCACTTATCATGCCAAACAATGAGAACAAGGTGCTCAAATGGATGAATGCTCAAAGCACAATGCCAAAGCCTGTTTGGATCTAGGATCGAGTCAGAGTCCGAGTCCGAGTACTAGCGGTTCTATCCCACAGATACTCTAGTGTCTGTCCGTTATTTTCATTCCTTGTGACAATTTGGGGGTTGTCCTAGGAGTCATGCTTTATGTTCGAGTCTATATTCAATCATATTAATACAATACAATTTTCAATCCACATAATCTTCTTTCTCCTTTGCCCTTTCCCTATGACAACGAGAATTGATTCGAGGAATTTTAAAACAACAACAAACGTGCCAAGTCAATGTGAGTACACTTAAGAGGTATTCCGTTTCGATTTGCAGAGTGCCTGAAACTCTGTGCCTATTTCTTTACCTACTCCGTGTCTAGCAATAGAAACCTATCAGCATAACCCAGTTTAGGATGAGCACATTTTAAAGAGATTCTAGGACGAATCCCGACTATCCTCCTTATTAATAATCCATGACGGAAGGCAAGCCAATTCCCACAACAAATCACCCATCTCAGAAAGGCAAAAGAACAACTCATTTCACACAAAAAGTGCTAGTCTGACCCAGTCAATAAGCGATACTTGGTTCAATACTTCAATGCTTCTGGAGGAGGATCCACTGAATTGGAGCTCAACAATGATTGTGAATTCAATCGTGACCAGGAGTATAAGTAAAAGACCGCCCAAATTTGTTCATCAAACACTGACAAGTCACGAATGTGCCAAATGTGCATATGCCAATATTCAAGACCAGGGTTTTATTTAAAAGACAAGTTGGCCAAAGTTTGAGGCAGCACGACGACAAAATTCTAGACGTGAAGCCTGAATCTAAGTCCAAAGCAAAGCAAAGATAGATCTCGGACAAAATAATCCGAGTCTAAGTTCGAAAGAAGCATGGAATTAGAAACCCAAAAGTCAAAGACAAAAACATGAGATAGAAGATGTCAATGGCCAACTAGCACCACGCACAAGCCTTTTATACACCCTAAGTCCTTTTCGAGACCGTTATAGGGAGATAGTTAGGAATTTTGAGAATCCTCTCAAGCTCGCCATACGCCCATACCGTAGGGCTAAGACATAGAAACTTGAACCCGCATCCATTAACCTACCCTTTTTGTGCTCAGGTTACATCAAACCTGAGACCCTATTTCCTTCCATATCGCTAGACATGACCCTATCAAGCCTTAACTCCACAAAATCAAGCTCCAGAGATATAATCGTGCAAGCCATTTATTTCCAAGCTTCACATTCCAAAATATCCAAGCCATTTAACCCTTGACCCAGACACGGAGTCTTCAAATACTTTGCTACTAGGGACGGGACATACTCAATACATCCTTAGGGCCCACTTTCTAGTGTGCTCACATGACAAGGAAGTTTTTATAAACTGAACCTGTTTGGTCTATGATCAAAGTGAAATAACCTTAAATCGATTCTTCAAGTCACCAAAGGAATATACCCTCGTGACCCATATACAATGATGTCCTAACACGACATAGCTTAGGCACACACTCATAACTACGATTTGGTTTGATTTCACATCACGTGAATACGTAGACAATCCTCTAACAAGGACACAACCACCATTTTTCACAACCATCCCAATCATCACCTTTCAACCTCAATAAATTGACATCCCTTTCAACCATTACGAACTCAACCAACACAATACCAAAACTCCAATTTCATACATCTTTAATGGGGACTCATTCTTTAGGGTGTCGCCTAGTTTCTCCTTTGTCAAATTTACGGCATGTATTGAGTCGAGCCAGTGTTTGGTCCGGACAATGACAAGGTCTTAGGTCGATCCTCCGAATTATCATCCCTCAAGAAAGCATTTTGATACAACAACGATGGTGAAAGATGTCTAAAAATGATTGTTGATTCTTGCCAGGGCAAAATGTGTGCCCTCATTTTAAAAGATATTCTACCTTTGGAATTGACGCACGTTGTAACTCATATTTGACTGTGGGTTACGCACTTAAGCAAAGTCTATTTGCGTCATCCTTGTGCCATGCCAAACCTAATTTTGTGTCGTGTTAGTCGGTTTGTCCGCATCACTTCTATATCGCCTTCATATCAGTCTGTCAATCTGCGTCCACGCCAGTCTCTGCCGTGTCAACCATGCGTCTGGAGCCTATTAAATATGCGTAACACTCTACAAATTATCAAATTTCAACATTTAACAATTTTACAAAGACAAGCTTTCAAAACCTATATGTTTTCTCGCACAAGGTTTTTCATGCTAATTGCTTACGTGCGTATATGTTCCTATATTTTGCGAATTTGTGTGGCCACTAACCATGCAGATAGCTGTCAGAAGCAAAGCTCGCTCCAAATAGGGGCTTCGCAAAGCCTTCATTCTCCCAGCGGATATTGTCCAGATTTGAGACAGTTCTCATAAACAACATTATATTATATTTCCCCAGCAGGAGTCCATTGCTTTTGGCGATTCGACTTAACCTTCTGATTACTTCCCCAGCGAGACAAAGACAACGACGAATTCAACAAAATAAAGACAATGACAATTAAATGGAAAATTTAACAAAGACAAAGACAAATTCAACAAAGACAAAAGACGAAATTAAGCAAAGACGGAATACATATCTAGTTTAGTCATAATCAATTGCGAGATTAGACAGGTCTTCTGGCCTGGTTTTTCCCAGAAGATATTTCACGGGACGTTTTATTACGAGCATCATATTATTTCCCCAGCGAGAGTCCATTGCTTTTGACCAGTCATCGGATTTTCAGATCATTATCATCCTCAGCAAAGTACGCTTGATACTGACGCAAGCCGACTCAACAAAAGACAAACCCGATTCAACATAAGATGAAAGATAATTAAACACAAAGACGAAAGACAATTAAACATAAAAGAACAAGATACATAAGACAACTCAGCAAAAGACAATACCACACAGGAAATTTAACGCAGACGAAATCCGTTTAGCAGAGGTCACAGACGAAATCATTTTAGTAGAGGTCACGGACGAAATCCTTTTAGCAGAGGTCACAGACGAAATCCTTTTAGCAGAGGTCACAGACGAAATTCTCTTAACAGAGGTCACAAACAAAATCCTTTTATCAGAGGTCACAGACGAAATATTTTAGCAGAGGTCACAGACAATTTGATACCAGACGAAATCCTTTTAGCAGAGGTCTCAGGTATGTTTCTTCTTATGGCTGGTGAGCTTCCTTACGTAGTCTAGTGGACTTTAAACGAACATCCCCGATAGTCGAAAGACTCTAAACTATTCCCGACGACAGGTCCTTAGCTCAGTCTCTTTGAGTCGCCTCGCGTCGCCATAGTTTTCAGGTTGTTATCGTTGATTGACATGAGGGCTATACTTTGACTTTCGCCTTGTCCAAGCCTCAGTCAAAGTGGGGGCTCTGTAGACACCTCGTTCTGCACCTCCCGCAAACCACCCAGTGATGTTTGTGCCGCATATTTAATATTTGGTATGATTTTATGACATTTAATAAAACCGGCTTCAAGTGAAAGCTCAAACAAATGTGTCAACCCCTTGGTCGCCATCTACGTGCCGATACGGTCATTTTGACCGTAATTAGAGTTTGTTTGGAGTTTGGGTCAAAAACCGTCTTTATTTTTTGATACTGTTTCACCCCGTTTCGAAAGGTTCTAGAATTTCCATCGCCAAATAATATTTTAATAATTAATATTTCGCCAAAATATATCACCTTGCGGAATAAGGAAGTCATTATCTTACTATTTCCATAATCCAACCGTAAAGATCTTGCGTGCTGAACAGGATATCACTAGGGAGATTACGCAGCAAAGGTTGCGCCTCTTAGATGAGCCGCAGCAGTGGCTGCGCCTTCTCATGGGCTTATTTCTAGCAGTTTGCAGCCTTCCAAATTCCTAGCTCGTGATTAGTATAAATGGAAGTCTTCCCACCTCGTACTCTTCACACGAGTGTACGCCCTTTCTCTTCTCCCTCTTTGCATTCTAGACTTTTGCTCTTGCTTTTTTTACACAACGTGCTTGATCTATTCGACCACGTTTGCTCGAATCCTTTCGAGTACCGTCACGATTTTTGTATAGACCGGCCAATTTGACCACTACACACCGACAAAATCACTAATTAATCTTTCTTTGTTAAGCAAACGCATTCTCATATTTATATAAACTCGAGTTACCACTAAAAGATGGTTTTTTAGTTAAATCTCGTACCATTAACATGTAAGTTTGAGGATGTAAATCCCCATTCTCATAGCTTGTAATTTCTTTTAATGTATTCTTGTTATTTATGTAATATAGATGCCAAATAAACTCTTTTAAAAATTTATAAACCATTAAAAAACCAACCTTTTACGAAACCAGCAGAGATACTGGCTGGAGAAAAGACGCATCAAAGGATGCGCCTTCTGGAAGGAACGCAACACTGGTTGCGCCTCTTCCAGAGGTTGTTGTCCTCTGCTTCTTTCTTCTTCTTCCCCGATATTTTTTGGGTTCGTGCTTTTCTTATTTCTTTTAATTCCTTTCGTTCATTTCCTTTTGATCTAACCTTTATATTTTATTTTCATATATATTTCGACCTAAATCACCAATAATTCGATATTGTTCGGTTTTCGTCAATAAATCAATTTAGGGTTCAAAGGGTTCTGTTTTTCAATATCGAATCTCTTCAACTCGATTGTTATATAGTTTCTGTAAAATATATTCTCATTCTTTTAACCTTAATTCTTCTGTTTAACCTGTTCTTAATCGATTTTAATCCATAGTTTGTATAATTCGAATAACTCGTTGATTTTCTGTCTTTTAAACCGATTTTTCATCACTTATAATTTTCATTCACGAGTATTAAGGATATTTCCACATGCTTAAATTTGCTAAAGCACTTTCTTTTACTTGTAATTACAATTAATCAACTTAAATAAACCCAATGAACCTAATAGATTGTGATTCTGATTTTCACAGTCAGAACCCAACCCGAGAACAGACGCATGAGTGGTTGTGCCTCTTCCAGAGGACACATCACATGCTTGTTCTGCACCTCCTAACATGCGACCCAATCATCACTGGGTGGTTTGCGATTCTGACTAAGTCTAACGTATCATGATTTTTGATTGAAGAGCTTGCTTGAGGTAGGGTTTCCCAACTTAGTCTTGTTGATTAATTCATGTTATCATTCATAAGTACATGGATCAGATGCATTGTCACATGTAGGAAGCATTTCACATGTTGTTGATATTGTTGTTCTTGATTCATGTTATATGAGAATGGGATCTTATGTTGTACAAGAATTGTAAAAGAGGAATAGAGATTTAAACTAAATATGATGTTGTAACATGGATTAAGTGAAGGTCCTATGAGTATATTGGATTATGACATGGTACATAGAAAGAATGATAATAATTAGTTCATGTTTATAAATGATGCTTTATATGTGATACATGTTGTTAGTACCAAGGTATGTTTGGCATGCCTTTAGGTGATTGACTACATTGGTTACTTGGAGATGATTAGAGGTGGTGTGATTGTTATGGGGCGTTGAGGAGACGTCTGGCAGTTGGGAGACCGTCTCACGCTTGAGTCGTCCATTAGGGCTTCCCACCCTAATGGAGATGTGCACATTAATGGCCTGAGGATGGATAGACTTACGGTGAGCCGTAACGTCGGGCAGGGATCCGATTAGCGCCCGGGCCCGTACTTGGATGTGTCGCGGTACTTGTTTCGGGCTACGGTCCGAGTTGTGGGTGGCGGTGTTGCGACGCCGTCACCGGTGTGGTTGGTGGAAAGGGGGTGGTACAATATTGCTTCTTCTCTTTGTTGCATAATTGCATTCATACATTCACATGTTCATCATTTATATTAATTGGCAAGACTAATGGTTTGGTAAAATGTGTGTTGATTCATCATTTACATTCTACCTCCCTAAAAACAAATTTCGCCCGAAGTTTCTTAGCCAATACTTTTATTTAACACTAATAGACTTACTAACACCCTTGCAACATTAGTCTCCACAAATTCATCTAATTAATCAATCCACCATCCAACCTAATTACCATTTTTCCTGTTCCTCTGCGCCGTACTACCAGCTCCAGCTGACTTTCCTCCACTACTCTGGTTGCCACCATCGCTTTGCCCATGGTATAATCCTCCTTCATAGCCTTGTTTATTGTTGTAATTCTTCTTACTACTCCTACATTCATATGCCTGATGTCCTCTTTCGTTACACCTATAACATCTCACTAACTGTCCTTCACAGTCCTTTCCAGAATGGTTTTTACCGCACACCCTACAATTGTACACTCTAACCTCCAAACCTTGATTTGTACTATAACTCTGTCGTGTTCCTGCATTATAACCAAATCCTCCATAAATATTAGACCTGAATTGAGTATTGCTTTCCTTCTTGTTGTTATTCTCACTCCCTTCACCTACACTCTCAGCCTTTCGCTTCTCCCCTCTCTCTTTCTCTCTCTTTCTTTTCCTCCCTTAGCATCTCCACAATCCTCTCAGCATGCCCCGCTCTCTGCTATACTTCATCCACACAAGTCGTGTCCCAGCAACAAGCCTCTTATTAATAGTTGTAGATAAACCCTTCTCAAATCTCACAGCTAAAATCTCATTCCCATACTCCAAATCTACTACGTACTCCCCCAGCTCCATAAATTTATTGTGATACTCCTCTATGGTCATCTCCTCGATCATCTTAAAGGAATCAAATTGGGATATCATCTTACTTCTAATGTGCTCTGGAACAAAGGTGTCCATAAGTATCTTATTGAAATTCCTCCATGGAACAAAAAGGCTCATCACTCAACTGCAATGCCTCCCTGAAGGTCTCCTTATCTCTAGTCCACCAAATTCACTCCTTTCTTCTCAAATAAAACGCAAATTGATCGACTTGCATAGCCGCAGGACGGGCTATCAACTCAAAAATATTATCGAACTCTCTACACCACTCTTTAAACAGTGCTGGCTGTCTTGTGCCCTCATACTTAGATGGATTGTATTTGTCCATAATAGCTACAACCTTAGATGGAGTCATCACGTCTCTCCTACTTGCCAAGGCTTCAGTCAATCTATTGTTCATATCTATTAGTCTTTCAATCTCCTCAGCAGACATAACTAGAGGGTTATATCTCCTTGGTGGCATTTTGGTTCTAAATAAAAAATAAGAGAGAAAACATAAGCTAAGCTTATTCAGAATTTGGGGTATTAATGAACGTTCCTGCACACAAAGAAAGTCACACTCGGTCGAGTTGGCTTATACTCGATCGAGCTGTCATGGGTATTCGCCTATATTATGCCTACTCATAGCTCACTTGCCTTCGTCCATCTTTCATTATGCTACTAATCATGCTGTAATTAAAACAAAAGTTTAAGCATACTTATAGTCAGAAAAATATCTATTGGCTTAGGGGCATCACATTCCTCATACCACTAGACATGCTTCTTACTCACATATTTAACATAGCAACTCATGTATTTACACATGTTATTCACATTATCATATGAGTTAATATTCTATCAATGCCAATACAATAAAATAATTACTAAATTTTCACATGGTTAAATCATAATAATAGTTCCATCTAAAACATAAGTAATAATTCCACAATTATTTTGCGCCATTAGGCCATCTCCCACATACTCTTTCCACTATCAAATTTAACACCATATCTCATGCCTGCAATTTCATTCATTCATCTCATAATTCAAACGAAATTTAACTACTAGCACATAACATCAACTCTAACTAACTCACGCTCTTTAAATCTCACCGCAGTGACCGGTTCAAAACTAGAAGGGTCATAACCCGAATTAAAGACGTCTCCCTAACCGAGCTAAAGGGGCTCCTAATAGTTTCTATCCGGGGTTCATTTTATTAGATGCATCCTAAGTTCATTAAATTCATTGGTTTAGGGCTTAGGATCGTTCGCTCACCACTTTGTAACACCCCAATTTAACCAAGAGCCTTTAGCAAGCCACTCTCAGTTAAATGAGGTTGTTACCATCTCAGTTGCCTGAGGTAGTAAGTATAAAAGACAACCAATCGCAAGGTACTTTAAATAATATATAAATCAGCCTTAAAGGTTTTATTACATAAGTTCCTAAAGAATAACTATGATAAATAATTACAAATCAGCAGCGGATAAGAAAAACTAAAATGTCATGTCTCGTGCCAATCCCAACTCTCAGCATCCAAGACAGCTGATGTAAAATAAATGATCTTTTTACGTTTTCAGATATAATATTGCAGCGGAATAAAAACTATAAAAAAAGGATATG
>JAOWBH010180708.1:0-10069 GCA_028566215.1 Silene coronaria
CTGCACAATGTTCAGCTATATTAAGTAGGGATCAGAAGGGCTTTCAAAAACAAGGCTAATTTCATAAATATAAAAGAAAGGAGATTTGGTGCTCAAATCCGTCCGTGCTCTGTTACCAGTTGACCCTAGGGGAAATTTAAACCTAATTGGGCTGGACCCTATCTTGTTAAGACTATCCTATCGGAGGGGCAGTTAGAATCACAAACTTAGATGAGAATGAGTTTTCAAACCCGACTAATCTAGACCAATTAAAGAAATACTATCCCTGACTCATATCGCGCCTCGCAGATTCGCACGTGACGCTCTTGTGTCACGGCCCACACGACCCTTGTCCTTCTTTTAGTATCATTTTCGCTCTTACAATTTGACATTTCCGATTATCCTCTATATCGTCAAATAATTTAATTGCATTTTTTTCGAAGTAAGTAAAGCACCATGCTTACCGTTCCTAATTATAAAGCTGTTGCTTTAAACATTTAGTCCTTTACGCATTTTGAACTACGTTATTGGTTTGATTTCATCTTGAGGGTGAATACGTAGGCAATCCCTTTTTAAGGATACAACCATATCTTTTTGCGTAAATTGAAGGACAATTGTAAAATAACTGGAATTCGAAAGAATAAATAAAGGAAACATTCTCAAGTTTCTAATTACTTTAATTGTTTTATTCAATACGTAATAATATGACATAATAATAAAAATGCTGAACATAAAGTTTAGGCTAGAATTCTAAAAATCTAGCCATTTATTACAACAAGTAATATCTAATAATAAATAATAAGAGACAAAGTCCTATTCTAAATTTTCCATCTTCCCTTGCCTTTGTCATTCCTTTTCTCATCTCGGCCTCGAGGTGGCCACTCTTGCACTATTTTTGACCTAATTACCAATGGTCTTTCTCGTGGCCTTGACCTTCCATCTCTTGTCACCACCATCTTCTCAACAGGAGGATTCTTCCTTGGTTTCTTTTTAGGATGGACAACTTGGAGCTCTGATTCCTCTTCAGATGAATATTTTTGCTTGTCTCAAGCAGCATGCCGTTTCTTGTAGTCATTTGGCTCGCTTTTCCTTAGCTCCGGGCGCTCCTCAGAGGTGTTAGCTTTGGTCCATTGACAGTACGAGTCAGACACCCATAATGAACCAAGAGGGACAGGTACATACCACATGTTTCTCTGCATCCAACAAATATCCCATTCGCGGCATGTTTCTGACGAATGAGCAAGAGCGGTCTGGGGCACGGTATCAAGTTTCAGAATCTTATGCTTCTAATCAACTTGTATCAAGAGCCTCTCCGGGAAAATGTTCACCATGAACTCGAAGCTAGGCACACGAATGGATCGTGTGGAGTCAAGTGATGGCACTCCAGTTAGCACCTTCAAACGCCATCACGGGACAATCCATCTGGTTAAGGGTCCTCCCTCACTTTTCAGTTTGTTTTCCCATTAATTGCAAATTCGGGTGAAGTCAACGTGAAAAATCCTAGTCCTCATCATGGTAGTTAAGAACATCAGCTAGTGGCTCGATTAGCCTTATCCTCTCCATGATCCATGTCTATTAAGGAGCAACTGATTACCAAAAGCAAAAAGCAAATGGAAAAGCAAAAAAGAGAAGTAAGGGTGGCCTATTTTACCAGTAAAATAAGAGGACTCCCAAGGTATGGTAAGTCGCGGTTGGACTTCCTGTTGTCCAGACCGAGTATTGTTTCTCCTAGAATCAAGCATGTTGGGCTTCCGTGCAGGTCCATTTGTTCGACAATGGCGGGAAATCGTGGGTCACCTCTCATATCCTTGTCGACGTGCCCACGAAAGATGTAGCACCGAAAAAGGAAAAATCCAAAGGCTCTACGCCTTGCGACATATGATAAGGTGGGATCATTCCTATCTATGAGTTGGTCTATGAATTCCAACATTCTCACACCATTTGTGGTTACAAGATGGTCTACTTCAGCACGGGTGAGGCCTAGAAAGTCTCAACATTTGTTTTTATTGCCCTGGGAACTAGGTGGCACTCTCGGAGCATTTTCTATATCCCACCCACCAACCACGGCTATCTTTTCGGGAAATGGACATATTTCACCTCCCGGAAATACAAAAATAAGAAAAGACGGATTCCAATATTCAAGACAAGCATCAAGAAAGGGTTTTAATACCTTGACTTGTTTGAGGCTAATGATAATTCCTACTTTATATGCCTCCATGTCGTGCTTTTCCACATTTGTGAACTCGTTGACCCACGCTTTGACTCGAGATTCGAAAATAATCCATGATAATTTTGGAGAAATATTTTCATAAAGAATTTATAAGAATAAGAGAGAATACGAGTGATAATTGTGAGTATAGGGGTCGAAGGCATCGCCTATATATAGTTTTTCGGCTTTCCAAATTTCGCTCAGGGAGAAACAACCCTAGGAGAGGACGCAGTGACTAGTGCGCCCTCAAGAAAGGTCCCAGCAGTGGCTGCGCCTCTTCCTGAGGCCATTTTGTTGGAAGACAGCTACAACGACTTTCTATATTTGGTTTTTGGCATGTTTTTCCTATTCCTATAGGATCTACATATGCAACTTCGGAATTTTCTTATATTCTGATTCCTCGTAGCATAAGGCCCACATTTCGATATATTTCCGCTTCGTTTTCAACTTTCACTTCAAATTATGTTGTACACTTACCCATATCTTTTTGTTTTTTATTTTTATTTTTGGGGGGTATCACTCCCCATTTTGGGTCGCCTTTTTTTTAGGCAACTTGGGTCTCCCCATTTAGCAGGCATTTTTTTTGATTTGGCCAACGTTTGCATTTTGTTGTTCAGCTGATATTCAATTAAATCCAAACATTTGTATACATTTTTCGAGTTCAATTTTGCCAATTTGTTTTAGCATCTATATATTTTTCTCGAGAATTCATCCAAACATTCGTGTACATCTTCAACTTTAATTACTTTATTACGTGATTTTTATATATCATGTTATGTTATGTCGTGTCTTTTTTTTTTTTTTTTTTGTATTTTTCGGCGGCATAACGGCTGAAATATTGCCTAGCCAAACCTGTATGTAAGCTAACTTGCAGGTACACATTCCCAACAAAGCTCCAATGACGCGCATGCCAAATATATACATCCAAATCGAAATTTATATACAACAAAATGTTACACATAAAAAATTCGGACTCATGTCCGTCATCAAAATCAAACGTCATCAGACAAAATGCTATCTACGACCTCGTAGAAGGCCAAGCGCTCCTGGAAGTCAGCAATCTCCACGTCACAGGCCTCAAGCTCTAGCTCCAAACGAGCTCAGTCCCCGCGAACCACCGCCGGGTCTTCCTCCAGCTCACGCTCACGCTATATGAAAAAAAAAGAGGGTCATTACCGCATGACACGAACGGTTTAGTAGTATCAAATGAAAATAAGGAGGAAAAGGTTCCGTGTCCTCCGACCACCGGATAGCGCCTTAACAGCTGTTGCCCTAAGGTGGTTAGCCATCTGCCATAGCTCGACGTGACTCGACGGTCGCACCTGCATTCCTAGTTCAAAATCGTCAAAAACATGTAATAGAAAAGGGAAGTAAGACTCTAAATTGGGGGCTTACTCTCCTGACGACGTGTTGCCATTCGTTAAGTCCAGTATTCGTCACCTCCTCTGTGAAGTTGTCTACCATCGTATGCACCACCGTATCAGGAACTGGTCTAGGACACTCCAGCATATCCGGATAAGCTGGGGGCTCGACGCCTACATCTTCGATTTCCTATACAAATGCATCAATTATTATCAAACAGAAATGACAATAGTTGCTTAAATACAAATGAAAGGACGTCGATACTTACCACTATCGGCCAGTAAGTTAGCCATCTCTGAACAAACTCGGAATACTACCAAGTCCGGAAGCAAGAGGGCATCATCAGTAGCCCCTGCCAGGTCTGTCATGCTCTCCGCAGCTGAAGGCTCCCTAAACATCGTCCATGGCATATCGATGGGGACAATGAAGCGGTCACTAGAACACTAACGAGCCAAGCGCTCGCCCAGGTACCAAACTGGCCCCATAGGTGTCGCTAGTAGAAGCTTACACAAACTCCTAGGCCTTTGTCGGTCAACTACGAAGGACAACGCTCCTAAATAGACCTCCCATGGCCTCGATGTCCACTAATCCAAAGTAAAGGCGGTATAAGATGATGAAATGGAAGCAAAATGAAACAAGGAAGGATAAAGTAAGAGATTTACTCACGTTATCCATCTTTAAAGCGTTCACCTGCTTCCTGCAAGTGTCATAAGAGGACCCCTGACTCTTCTTCCTACATATAGTCCAATCCTCCACCACGAGATACTGCCAGGCTACGTTCGCATCCTTCGCCGTGGCGAAATCAGCAAAGAGTATATCCAGGCCTACAAATAAAAATGAGGGTTATATACATACGATCATTCGTAATCTCAAAATCAAGGCTCGAGTTTCAAACACGAGTATCCTTCTACGATCTTTCGTATTTTAAATGGGAATCATTTTCAATCTATACGATCATTCGTTTTATTTATATCACAGCGGCAAATGAAACGTAAAAAATAGATTATATACCTCCAAATTAAGTTCGGGACTGACAGTAGCAGGAGAGGGCCCCTTATCGATCAACTCCGGACGGACCATAGCTCTCATATACCGTGTGAGGATCGCCAAACTATGAGTAATCTAGTCAAATGGGCCCAAGCTATCCAAATCGGCCAAATACGGAAGCAACTTCGTCGATAGTCGCTCCCCTTTGTCACCGAAATAAATCAATGACAAGAACCACCACAGCCACAACTGAGCTCTTTGCTCTAGTGTACATGCTAGAGGGGTCACTCGTGCCCCACCCATCATCATTTGAATCGAATTTGGCCTCTTGCCGTCAAATTAATCCCTCACATATGAACTAGGCACCAACCCTGGAACTCTAACCGCGGCCTTAGGCAGGCTCAAGCCTATCAACCTCATGGCCTCTGCCAAGTCAACCTTCATAGCCGTTTCGGGCCACGTTATCTCCTACTCCCAACAAGGAAGAATAAACATCATACCAAAATCCTCTAAAGTAACCTCGATCTCACCAAAAGACATGTGAAAGGTTGAGTTCGTATCCCAGAACCAATCCAAGAAAGCCTGAATCAGGCACATGTTTGCCCGAATTTGCTTTGCTCGGATCTTCATCCAAGCTCTCACCAACACTCCAAAGGAACTACAATCAATCATAGCCATCTTCTCTTCCGTTAGCTTACCAAGAGCCTCCATCATCGTGGTATAGCCAGAGAAAGACAGTATGTTGCCGGCATCCTGCACGTTTTAAGGTATAAATATCGAAATTTAAAGAAAATCAAAGAAAAAAAAGAAATAAAGGAAGCAAATAGAAAGGAATTTTACCATGCTCTTTGCCACACGATACGACAAGTGGCTCTCCGCGGCCTAAATAAGATGACGACCATCCCATTTCTTAGCCCAACCTGGAGCCGGGATTAGCTGACGGCCCTTACTCCTCATCTTCACCCTCCTAGGCATCTCCTCCTCTTCCTCCTGGATTTCCGGGATGCCCGTATGGAGCACAAGAGCACGCTATATATTATACTCGTACTCCATAGCATCGTTGTCACGACCCGAAGTCAAGGCTACATCTTCTGCAAACAAAACAGCCAAAAACAAGGGCAAAGCAATGATTTCGAGTCATTTTCCAAGTCCAATACACTCAAAGTTGACATTCATGTTCATGACACGTTCCTATGACAAACCTCGTATCGCAGTCGAGTCGAAAACTCGGTAGCATTCCGTTTAGAATGCGGGCCTTAGCCTAAAAGAAGTGTCCCGGAGGCACGACAACGAGCTGTAAATTTGATCATATACAAAGTTTACCCGTAATCTCGGGGTTCCAAAACGAAAAGTTTCATCAAAATCTGAGGTGTTTCGGGTCATTTTCGAGCCATATAAGAAGTTTTGTATAATACCGTCTCAAGCTAGTCCAAATTTGCCTACGGTAGACGAAAATTCGTTGTGAATACATGTATATGCTCCTAGCATGTCCAATTACACATTCCTAATGTCAAATTTACAGATAAATTCATTTGAGATAAAACCCCCAATTTTTCGAAATTCATGGGTAAAGAACCGTAATTTCATGCTTCAAATTCAAGCTACAAAGACGAAATTAAGCAAAGACGGAATACATACCTTGATACGTCATGATTTATGGCATGATTGGGTATGAATTTGGATGATTTCTTCGAGTTTTTTATAAAGAATGTCGAAGGTTGTTCGTTTTTGAGATAATGAATTATCGTGCCTGAAGTTCCTTCTTTTCTGAACTTGGGCAGACTCGAGAAGAGTCGCAGCAAGGGCTGCGCCCCTTCTTCAAGTCGCAGCTCTTGCTGTGCCCATTCCCCAGCGTGTTTCAGCAACTGTTTTAATTATCGCCTTTTTAGAAGTTCGTTACGAATTCATTAGGCATGGTCGATGCTTCTTAGCATTTGTTTTTTCGAATTTGTTTACTCGGATTTATTTATTCAGATATTTTAAGGATCTTTCCTTTTTCGGATCGGTTCTCCGATCTTGTTTTCCCTAATGAATATTTTTCGAGGCTTATATATATCAGAAGCGCCATATTATTTCCCCGTCGAGAGTCCATTGCTTTTTGGCAAGTCATCGTTTTTTCAGACTATTATGCACCTTCGACAAAGTTCGCTTGATACTGACACAAGCCGACTCAACAAAAGACAAATTTAACACAAGACAAATTCAGAATAAGACAATCCCACACATGCAACTTGACGCCAGACAAAATTCTTCCCACACAGACAACTTGACGCCAGACGAAATGCTTTTGACATAGGCAATTTAACGCTAGATGAAGTTCTTCAGCAATTAGCTTTTAAGAGGTCTCAGGTATGTTTCTTGTTTTGGCCGGCGAGCTTCCTCACGCCATAGCCCAGGTTGTAATTTTCAATTGACCTGCGGGCTATACATTGACTTTCTCCTTGTCCAAACCTCAGTCAAAGTGGGGGCTTTGTAGATACATCATTTATGCACCACTCGACAAACATCCGGTGATGATTGGGCTGCATTTTTAGCATATGGTGCGATTTTATGTCATTTAGTAAAAACATCATCAAGTGGTAGCTTAAATACTCGTATCCACCCCTTGGTCATCATCTACGTGCGGATACGGTCATTCTGGCAGTAATTAGGGTTCCTTTGGAGTCCCGATCAAAAACAGTCTTCATTTTCTAAAACCGTCTCAACACGAGTCAGAATATTCTGGAGTTTCATTGCCAATTATTATTTTATTATATATTTCGACAAAATATCTTGCCTTGCGGAATAAGGAAGCCGTATATCTTCCTCTTTCCAAAATCAAATCGCAAAATCTTTCTTGCTGAACAGGTAACACCTAGAGAGATGACGCAGCAGAAGCTACACCTCTTGAAAGAGCCGTAGTGACTGTTGCCCCCTTTCCTGGGCTTGTTTCTCAGCTAATTCCGTCTTTCCTAAACCTTACCTCGTGTTTAGTATAAACAGTGGCCTTCATACCTTATATTCTTCACGCGAGTGTTTGCCCTTCTCTTCTCTCTTTGCATTCTAAACCACGTGCTCTTGCTACCGACATCAACTAGCTTGATCTACTCGACCACGTTAACTCGAATCCTTTCGAGTACCCGTCACGTTTTGCATGATCGACCAATTTGACCCCTACACACCGACTAAATTCAACATTTTAACAACTTATTTTCTTTGTTAATTCAAAGGCATCGTCATAATACATTAATCGAGTCGAGTTACCACTAAAAGATGTTTTTAGTTAAATCTCGCATCGTTAACATGTAAGTTTGAGGGTGTAATCCCTAAATTCATAACTTTTAAATTTTATTTATGTTGTATTTTGCTATTCACGTCATATAGATGACAAACAATCACCTTTTATTTATTTAAAATACCTTTTTAAAACGTTTTCTACGAAGTCAGTAGAGAAGTAGGCTGGAGAAGGGATGCACCAGTGGATGCGCCTTCTGGAATTGATGCAGCATTGGCTGCGCCTTTTCCAGAGGTTGCTTATCCTCTCGTTCCTCCTTCTTCTTCCTCGCGCCTATTTCTGGTTTCTTTGCTTCCTTATTTCTCCAGTTTCTTTCAATTATTTTCGTTCTTTCCTCTTAATTAATGTTTTCCAATTGTTTTTTTTTCATCTTTTTCGACTTAAATCATTGGTAATTGATAGCAATCATTTTTCGTCATTAGAATTGATTCTGGGTTCGAGCGGTTCGATTTTTAATATTGAATTCCTTCAATTCGACATTCATACAATTTCTTTAAGCTTTATTTTCGTTCCTTTTAATTTTAATATTTAGTTTTAATTCGTTCTTGTTTAGTTTCGATTTGTAATTTGTATAATTCGAATTTTTTTCAAATTCCATCTTTGAATCCGACTTGTATCACCTAGAACCAATTTTTTAGAGTCTTGTAATTATTTCACATATTTAAAACTTACTAAATCACTTATTTTGAGTCATAGTAGTAATTAATTGATTAAATTCACCAAGGAACGTAACTATATCCGATTCTGACTTTCACAGTCAGAATCCAATTCGAGAACAGACGCAACGAAGGATGCGCCTCTTCCAGAGGGCGCATCACTTGTTGCGCTTGTTCTGGGTTGGCTTCTGCCTCTAATCTCTGATCGCTTGATTTAATTTGTATTATTTATACGTAATCGACTAATACATATTATTATCACCTAATTATTACGTGTTTCGAGTCTTTTATTTCTTTAATTTATTTTATATAATCCTTTTATTCCTTAATTCTTTCAAAACCCATCCTTTGGCATCCTTATGACATAAATACACCTTGTTGTATTTCATTTGTACATTTATGTCTTCACTTGTATTTATTCTATTATATTTTGTTATTCACTTGTAATGAATGTAAATCCCCTATTTGACCATTAATTCTTATTTGCTAAATCCACCGACGTAGTAATATAATTTCTCATGTTAATTTTATTGGGTGTTGCATAGTATGGGTATAGCCAATAATACATCGAATATTAATGACATTCCCAATCATTAGTAGAGGCCGCTGGGCGAAATTAGGTGCTCGATTAAAGAGCTTCCTAATACGCACCCTCACCCCTTACTTGGAATCTCTGTGAACATCCGTGTTCGCGGGCTTACGAAAGTCATTCTAGACATAGAATGTTAAGGGTGACGAGTTCTTGGTGTTCATGTCACTACTTTGTGTCTTGACATGACAATAAAGTATTCGAACGGTTCCAATTTTCCACAAAAATTGGCGGCGACTCCACAAATGCAGGCTTGTTCAACCTTTCACCGGTATTAAAGCCTTTCAAATCGGTTATAACCCATGACGTGATTTGTTCGAAAGTTCTGTGGGGATAAGTGCCGCCTCTTTGACGACTATCAGGCCGCGCGAGTGGCTTGGTCCACAGAGGGACGTTTGGGGAAGAATTAGAAGTCCCGAGTATGAAGAAACCAACCTTAGTTGGAGTGCAAGTGAAGAAATGGAGCTTAAATGAAGTTGATGTGGAGAAAATAATGCAACCCCTAGATGCAAACTCATATCATTTGGGGTTGCATAGATGGAGTCATTGGATAATTAATGCTCAAAAGATGCTTATTCACGTCCCCTATCGGGGTTGGTGACCGGGGTTGCCAAGCATCGGATCCTCAATAGAATCCAAGGAGGATTAAAAGCACGGAATAACTACACTTCTACGACCCCGATCGGGATTGTAAACAGTCTCACCGACTGTTCATTTTCAAGCCTTCGCTATATATTTACAACTCGGTTTTCGACAAAGCCATCTTTTCATTCCATCATTTCTTTATGTTCTAGGGTTTAGAAACTTGTTTTCCTTTACAATAATTCTCTCATAAACATTTATATTATTTTCTTACACTTTATTTGGGATTTAATCTAAGCATTTCGTTCATCCATTCCCTTGTTCTTTTGTTCCATTTTTTCTCATTTGGTATTATCTTTTTTCCTTATTTCTTTTGTCAATTTCAGTTCCCTATTCTATATTATTGTTATGGTTGTAGTTAATTTATTTAC
>JAOWBH010180719.1:0-10069 GCA_028566215.1 Silene coronaria
GGGTGTATCCATTATTATTAAGTGGGGACCCCAATAATAAGGGATGCATGTGAGAGGGTGGCGTCGAAATTGGGCGCGGCGCTAACTCATTTTCCTTTAACCATATAGCATAAGGCGAACTAGTATTAGACTTAATGCTAAATATTGTAATTTAATATTTGCTTGAATAGTACTCGTATAAAAGTATAGTTAATTAAGTATTGTATAACTTAAATTTTAAATTAACGTGTATATTCTTTTATTAAAAACAATACAATAAGAATATCGAGTGACAGATGGAAGACGGATTAGATTTAGCTTCATCTGTCAGCTAACCATCATCCATTGTTTTGAGTTTTCATCCATTCATTTAAATAAGGTGGATAGGTACTTAACGGAGCGAGTAAGACTGTCATCTCTTAAGTTGTGGCACAGTGGAATGTGGACCCGGTTTGATCATCATTTTTCGTAAAAATTTTGGATTTGGCAAGGGTTGATACAACATAACTAGTAGGTTACTCTATTATTTTTAACTTTGCAAATTATTAAAAATTTATCGTAAGAATAACCAAATTTATGACCAAACGTGTGGGCTAATTAGGTCGCTTTGTTAACCGGCCCAATTGACGGCCTAACTCACTTACCCAACTAGCATGTTAGCACCCTAGTCCTCAACTAATGGCCGAACTGACGGGTTCAATTGGTCGACCCAACAACAAGCGGTCCATGGTGGTACTTGGTAATCAGGATGGACCATCGGGGCGCTCAAAGGACTTGTTGGCTTCCAAAAAACTATGCACAACGCGATATGATAACTCAACAAGTCGTGCCCGATCTGACCTATTTTATTGTCGTAGATCCGAAGTTTATAGATTGAGGATTTTACTAAGTAGATTGGTTACGGTTTAAGCCGAAAGTCACTTAATTAAGATATCATGGTGTGACGGGTTAGGTTGGATTATATTGGGTTCGCCTAGGGTTATTATTAGATCAAATACCATGTATTTTATCTTATATTCTCTATTCAAATCAATAATTTTATTTTTGAGTTATTAGGTGCAGTTATTTTAAGGTTACGTTAAACCATTTAGAAATTTAAATCATTTTCAAGTACTCGACAATTTTTGTCTGGTCACTCACGGAGTTAAGACGATATATATCATATCACTTGCAGTCTCAAGTGAGCTTTAACTTGAGTTGAGATCTTACAAATAACGTAGTTAACGGTTATTAGTTCATCATCGAGTCACATCGATCTTAACTTACCAGATTTTTGAGTTTTGTCGGACCAAGTTAGCTAATAGTAGCTTTTAAGGTGTTAGGTTGTTTATTTTGATTTAATTTCTAGTTCAACACTTTTGAGTGTGTGGGGAAAAAAACGTACGAGAAAAAGAGGGAAAAAGAAGGAAAGGGACAAAAAAGAGGGAAAAACGAAGTATGATAGTTTTATTTTAAGGGTGTTTGGTTGCCACTTAAATAACACAGATATTGGAAGTGATTTTATAAAAACATGGATTGTTTGGTTATAATTTACAAGGAATTTCCAATGCCTACGTAATAATTGAAATAGGACGTGGCGGGCTGGGAACATCTAATGCCTACAGGTATAACTAAACAACCTTGATTCTAACTTTGTTTTGTTAAAACGGGCGAGCTAGTTGAGCCGGGGGCAGCCTGGGCCTGGTTTGGGGAATCGAGAACCGACGCGGGATAGGGGCGGGCCGGGTCAGAGGGGGCCCGAGGAGCAGGTTTTGGACAGGCTTGGGAAGGGCCTATGCGGGTCTAGGTCGGGCTAAGGTTTAGGGGACTCGGAACCGGCCCGAGTATGACGACGGATTGGGCGGGCCAAAGTTGACCCGAGTGGCGAGCGAGGTCAGGCGGGCTTGACTCGCACGTTTGACCACCTCTTGTGGAAGTTGATGTGGCATAAGACTTATTTGAGCCCAAGGGCGAATTTAGGGACGCCTGGATGGGCTAGTATGGAAGAAGATATTGGAGCTCAGTTGATACAAATTTAAAAGTGGAAGTAAAGGTCACGTACTCGCGTGTTCTATCCTTGGCTGTGACATTATTCGTTAAGCATATTTTTAAAGTGGGCGGTTGGTCCTTAGCATTTATCTATTCTTAACTGTGAAATAATAGGTGTTGTTTGGCTGTCTCTTGTAAAAAATAATAATAATTGAAAATACTTATGAATTATAAAATAAGCAATTGTTTGATTATTTCGACAAAATGTAGGCATTTAATATTAACTAGTTTTTATAGTGACTACATAATGGACAAATTGGATTATATACTTGATACTTCTATGTAATTATATTGGCAACTCCCATAAAATTCAAATGCCTACATACATTTGCAACCAAACGAATTTGCTACGAAACGAAATTGCTGAATTTAGATGAATTGTCTATGATAAAATTATTTATAAAAATTGGTTTTTACTATGTCACTCCAATTTATTTATCAATCAAACCATAGTTAAAAATACTACAATACATTCATAAAGTGTTGATATAGAAGCCTAAATTTCTTCTTAATACAATGGCGTTTGGTTCGGAAAAGGGTAAGGGAATGCAATTAAAAAAGAGAAAGAGAGTGTAAGAAATGGGATTACCCTTTTCTTTCCTACTTGTTTGGTTCATTTATCTAAGGAATGAGACAAATTACAACCACCACTCAATACATTCGCAATCACCATTAGCCATCAAAAACAGCCAAGACCACCACCCACCGCAACCAAGACCACCACCCACCGCCATCCTCATCAGCCTAGAACGCCGACGACATTGCCCACATCTCCGGCGACACCACTTCTATCATCGACGTCACCAAGTTTGTCATTCTTCTCCGTCGTTCACTTTTTTTACCACCACAACTAGTCCCTAAAAACCCTCCCCCACCATCGAAATCCCCTCTCCCGCTCATGAAAACACCAGATCTGGTGTTCTTAGGAGTGGAAAAGGGGATTTTGATGGTGGGGGAGATTTTTTAGGAGTTAGTTGTGGTGGTTATGGTGGTAGAGTAGGAGTTTTGAACTTGGTCTGTAGTTGTAGGCAGTGTAGGGCAGGGACAGCGTTGACAATAGTGGGATTGGTGGTGTCATCGGGTTGCCGGTGGTGGGGGCGACGGCGGGGAGGTGGAGGGCAGTCAGTGGTCGACAACATGGAGACTGGTGGTTGGAGACTAACGAGTGGGGTCAAGGATGATAAGTGTGGTGATGGGTGTTGGTTAAGGGTAATGAAATTCCATTTCCTTAGAGGTGAGGGGTAAGGAGTTAGAGGATTTGGAGGGTAAGAAAGGAAATTTTATTCCCTTTGTGTCAAACAAACATACACAAAGAAAATCACTAACTTTAATTCCCTTTCCTTTTCTTTTAGACCCCAACCAAACACAAACACTTTATTTTGACCTTGATTCTATAGACATGTTACATTGATCTTGATTCTGATCCTAATTCCATAGACACGTTACTAATCACGAAAGAAAACACATCTTCTCCCTTAAAATTTTAATTTGATCGTCGGCGTAGATGTATAAATGAAATACTCCATATACATTATACTTTCTACTGGTAGGGGTGAGCAATCGGATATCCGATACGGTTTCCAAAACCGTATCGAATATCCGGTTTTTTAAATCTCCTTTTTTAATATCCTTATCCGATACTGGTTTTCCATATATCTGAAAATTGTATATACGGTTTTTCCGTATATTTGGATACCGTATATCCGGTATCCGGTTTTCAACCTCACTTATGTAATTTAATATTTTTTTTTTCTTTTTTACGTGTAATTGTTGGTTTATTAAATAAATTAAAGTTTTTTAAAAAGTTTTAAGAGTAAATAACTTATAAAGTTTAATACTAGTAAGGTTTAATCACCAACATATTGGATATTTTGTGATTTATGTATATATTTTAATATTTTATTCTAAAAAAAAGACAACTGTATCGGATACGTATATGCGGTTTCATATTTTGTCGATCCTTATCCGATACGATTTTTAAAGAACCGTATCGGATATCCGGATATTCGTATCGAATATCCGGAAATCCGTATAATTAAATTCGTGTAGCGTATTGGATACGTATAATAAAACTGTATCGTATAATTTTGCTCAACCCTACTTTCTAGTAACAAAAGTATTACATTTGTTGAATGATGCATACTTTGGAACCTTAGGAGATCAACCAATACAAATTGGTGGCACATTATTGGGAGTTAGATTAGACCTAACAAACGGGTTAATAATTCGGGGTTGGTCTGTTTATATCGGGTTAGTTTCGTTTACAAGAACTTGGGTCAGATCGGATCATTTTAGGTTCGAGTCATTATCTAGATCCTGGATAAAAAACAAAGGAATCACTTGTACAAAGTGTGTGATCTATCCGGAAAAGGCAAATAGGATGAACATCCATTCCTCTTCGATTAAGACAATCCATGGTTGTCAGCCCATTCCTGAGAGAATCGTGAGATGCCAAGGCTAAACATTAAGTCTGTTATTTTCAAATTATAATGGTTTATTTACTATAATAAATATTCAGGATGGGTGGTCTGGTCAGTTCGAGCTCGGATCAATTCGGGTCCTCAGTTTTGGTGTCAAGTTGGTACGGGCAGCTAACACGATTGGGGACAATTTTACCAAGTCCACTGATACTTGATAGTCGACTAGTGGTTACACAATGCTCATTCACTTCGGCTTATATTTATGTAATGACGTATCATGAAAGTGTCCGAAAATTTTTAGCCTTCATATTCAAAGATAACCTTATAGATTTATCATCGGTAATAATATGTTACTACGATAAAGTATCATATTTTTCATCTTTTGTGTGGTAAAGCAAAGTTATAATATTACCCCTTATTTATTCATCATTGATATTCTTATTCTATTATATGCATCTTTTTTATTTTTAAAGAACAAGTTAAAGTTTAATTGTGACGAATATTTGCACACCTAAAAATGATGTAACTCCAATACATAACTTATATCATCAGTGTAGTGCAACTGATGTATAATTTCGAGCTTTATAATAAAAGTCCTCAAGTTTTGGTATAATAAAGTATAATATTTCTGAATTCTGAGTTCCTTTACGCAAATATCAAGCCCTCAAACTTACAATTTAAAAAAATACAGATAGGCTTAGTTAAGTTTGAGTATCAACATTAAAAGATTAAAATATACCTAAAAAACATTGAAATGTTTGGAAAAATTCACATGAATTAATGAAATCGGGATATATTAAAATTTCATCTATGGAAGAACAATTGGCATGAGACGCATCAAAATAATGGGGTCAGATGCCTGAGGCATATATTATATACTGCATCTTAGAGAGTATATGCTCTCTAATCTCAACTTGCTCCATAATCTCTAGCCTTTAGCTGTGCGTGTGTGACCACAAAATATATTCTAAAATTTCACACTAATAGTAATCAATCATTTATTCGTAATCATAATCGTAATCAATTAAGCAAGCGTACTAATTTGTGTGTATAGAATCTTGACTTCACACCGTCAATGAGTAGTAACGGATTTGAATTTGGATCGTGTTCAAGCTACATTGTCCTCCGAGTTTTCAGTTATTTTCTTTAAGCCTATGCTACAAGTTCTGTATTATATATGTTGTATATCTTGCACTCCGTATTTGTTTGTTGTCATTAGTACTTAGTAGTATGAGCTTTATTCTACATATAATATTGAATTATTGTACGAGAATAAGTATATTGATACAGATCAAGCAATGAAAATTTTTGATTCGATTTTACTCGCGAGACAGCATATATCAATTAATCAGCTAGTCACTGTCTATGCTCTAAAAGATGTTAGAATTTCTCATGTTACATCGTGCTATACATTTATTGCCTACTGTTGGAGGATTATAAGTCAATAAATTCTTAAATTCTCCATGGGACATGCACATGTACAACTCAAACTTGAAGGAATCCCAATTCCCCTCTAAATATCAACGAATCTTCGAGAGATGAGATTATGTCATCATAACGGGAGTTTGATCATAAGAGAGTTGGCCCTTTTTGAAATCCAAAAAATGAGCCTTATTGTACACAATTTCATTTTGAAAATAAAAAATTGTTCGCAAAAAAACAGTTCACCTAAGCGCCTTTACTCGCACCTTGCACCCTGTCACTAAGGGCCTTCATTGCCACGGTTCCCACGCCTGTTAAATCAAAAAGGCATACTGTTTCAGTTTCACATTACTCCTAGATATTACAGATTATGCTATTAGGGAATATGCTAGCATGCATCAAATATAAGCCAGAGATTTAACTGTTACTCAGAAATCGGCACGTCAACGCTCGGCAAAAGACAGACTAATGAAAATTGCTAAATGTACTGATGCATTATATGATTGACTACAAGTGAGATGAGACCTTGGAGCATCTCCTAAACTGGTACGAATGCTCTTTGTTAGACTCTTACAGGCTCCAGAATATCAGTCTCAGCCACGGCTAAGGGTGTCTCAGCCACAGCTAAGGGTGCAAAACAAACTATCCCGCAGCTCAACAAGGCCTTGAAATCTGTTTGAGCAAAGCTGGGCTTGACCTCAAAAAACCGATCTTGAACTCAAGCCCAGGTTGAGCTTGATCCAATCAAGAAGAACCCAAGATCAAATAAAGCTCAAATCTAAAATCCTTAGCCCAATCATCTAAAAAGCTTATCCCAGGTTGAGATTGATCCAATCAATAAGGCTCACATGAGGAGAATTTTATACAGCAGGGCTTATTGATTAAAATGAAGAAATAGTATATTTTACAACTTAAAGTTGAAAAATTAAATAAATAAAAAAATTTAGGGATATTCTCACTTGTATCCTTTCATTTTTCTCATTTGTACCCCTCTTTTTTTTGAAAAAAAACTATGACTAGCAGTAACTTGAGGTTACGACCTCCGAAACAGTAAATTCTATTTTCATGTTGTGTCTTTACGAGATCTTCAGTTTGAAAAAAAAACATTGCTTATTGAATTCGTAGTCGAGAATTATGACCGGTTAAATCTTTTGACGGAATAAACTTTGACTGACTAGAACTCCCGGGTACAAGTTCCGAAAACGATGATTTTTTTTCCAAACCGAAGATCTCGCAAAGATGTACAATATGAAAAAAAAATTGCCCTTTTTCGAATTCGTAACCAAGAGTTATTGCAAGTCAAAGTTTTTCCTCAAAAAAAAGGGTAAAACCGTACAAGTGAGAAAATGAAAATGTTGAGGGGTAGAAGTGAGAATATCCCAAAAATTTAATAAGCTGAACCAAGCTTAACCCAATCATCATTTTTTTAGGTTTTGCAGACCTTGAGCCGACTACAAGCTCAAGCCTACATTTATGAGCCCGCTAGGTCACATTCGTAGCTATGGCTGGACCTTGGAACATTTTTTTTTCCTTTTTGGGAGAGGGGCATGGTTACTCCTCATTGATTGTCATCTGAACTGGCCAATGAAATCAAGCATCTTAATTAAAAGTTAATAGTTACACGCCATTTAGAGAATATAGATACTCATCGGACACCTGATATAACTTAGGATCCAAACTGGAATTCCTGCCTTTTTGTCATTCACTCCAAACTGAAATTCCTGCCTTTTTGTCATTCACTCCTCATTCTTATCTTAAGAGTAAGTTAAAAGCACATAGAGAAAGCATTCCAATCTATAGATAACATCCCTTGGGATTAAATCATATAAAATGAACATCTCTTAACTTATCTAGGGTAAACGTCCTCAGTACTGCTTGATGGCTAATGCTTTATAACAGGTTTATACAATCCCTCACTTTGGTTCTAAATACCCAACAACATTTCTTCAGCTGCCATCGTCAATGTCCCTTTAACAAGCTGGCAAGCAAGCTACAACTACCTCACTCCAATAATTCAAAGGCAATAAGGTAAAACTCAAACATTCTACACTCCACAAATCACACCACGAGGCCACCATAATATCCATTAGACATCATTATATAGTCTACACGTTGGAAAATCCCGAACCAGAAGCTCAAAAGAGGAAACAACCAAATCCCAAACCAGAAGTTTAAAAGAGGAAACAACCAAGAACATAAGTAAGAGAGATCATAGTTACACTCTAATTCATATGCTAATACTTTAACAAAAAAGTTAATTCGTAGAAGACAAACTATAGAAGTTGGAAGACAAGCACACAACACGAACAGGAAGTCAGGTAATTCCTAAAGAACCAGAATCAAAGATAGCAAGTAGAGGCACTCTGGCTTCCAATATTTCAATACAATTAACAAAACAATGACCATGACAACATGAAGAGCGCACATCGTAGAACACAAACCACGAGGAATGTCGTTTCAATCATAAGTCAAGCATACAATGTCATTAACCAATTACAGCTATAAAACACATTCGACAATTTTTTTCAGTGCAGATTAGGAAAGAGAGAAAAAAGTTGGACCAACCTTTGCAACTCTAGTAAACATAACTATACATACACTTCGCTACAAGAGGGCTTGGCATCGCTGATAAAGTTCAAGAAGGCCTGGTGCATCCTTCTTAAAAGGTTCAATAAGTATCTTTAAGAACTGCTTCTCAGTCATCATGGAGGCAGTATAGAAGTTGTAATCTAACAAACCCTTCTCCTTCAACACCAACAACACCCGATGCCTAGGCACCAGTCGCTTCTCGAGGCTACTACCCAACAACGTAGAACGTTTAGCTAAGAAATCGGGCTTGTAACCCAGCTCAGTCGTCAAAAAACCCAACTTTTTCCTGATATTTTCTTCAGATATTTGAAGAATTAAAGGATTTTTCCTCATTAGTTCAGAAACATCATATTCAGTCCATCCAAAGCTTTTGAACACCTGACATTTCGATTCGATTGTCTTCTTACTAGAACTAACCAACAAACGGATGCCATATGTAAACATCCCAGAATTTCAAGGAATCCCTAATTCCTTTTCAATCCTACCCATTATATTTCGGAAAAACTCAGTATCCTTCATATAGGATCCGGGAGACTGAAGAATGCCATTCCGAATAACATTAATATTAATACCATACTCCTTATTCAACAATGCAATATTTGAATTAAGATTTCCCAAAGTAGATGGTCCGAAAAATAAATGGGTTTTTCTAAAAACCTTGATTAGGTTGTCCTTACTGCCCAAAATTTCCCTGAGATCACGGATAATAGGATTAAAATGTCTAGATACAATCACCGGATTCGACGAAATAACAGAAACAAAATTAGAGGCAGAAAAACCATGATCTTGGAAAAGTTTAAATTTGGGTTTTAGGGTTTGATCAACATTAGCAGATAAGATTATAGGGTAACGAGATACAATCTTTTTGATATGGGCATCATCAAAATCGTGTAGTTTTAAGAAATCAATAACAGAATTAGCATTAATAGAGAATTTGGAGTAGTTAGCATACTTGTAACGAAGCTTGGTAGAAATGGAGTGAGCTTGTTGATGAGAGAAACCCAGATTATCAACTAAATAATTGAGGTAAGTTTGATTTGGGGAATTAGGGATTTGATAAGGGGAAATGGTTGAATAAAGAAGAAGATGTTGAAAATTATTATGCACATAATAATCAACTTGAACTCTGTATTTGCAGCAACGGATACTCAACATTTTGCCTCTTCAAACTCAAAAATGAAAATGTGACTGTGTGCGTATTCCAGTGGCTAAATTATTATTATTATTTTTATAAGATAAAAAAACTTAGATTGATTCGATAGGACCACTCTATTTCATCATTTCGAATGATCGGGTTAAGTTGTGCCCATTGACTTTCAAATCACCTCGAAAGAGTTGGACAAGGATGTCTAATAGAAGTTATAAAGTCAACGACTTTGTTAGTCTCCCGAAAGCAATGTTGAACTATCACTTCCTCAAAGAAATGAAAATCTAATTTCACATCCTTGCCAATACTTAAGATTTCCCACGGAATTTGTCAAGTACTGCGAATTGAGTTGATAACACAAAGATTGACACTTTCAATTATTAATTTCGAGACTCCTAAAGATTTAACAGCTAAAATGTCATCTTTTAAAGCGAGAACTTCTGCAACCAGAATTCCATTTGATCCACACGTTTTAGCTCCTAGC
>JAOWBH010180730.1:0-10067 GCA_028566215.1 Silene coronaria
TATAAAAATAACTTAATAATAATAAATCCGAATATAAAAGATTATTATAATCACCGAAATTACGATGTGTTACATTCCAGCTAAAAATTTAGTGGCGATTCTTTTCAAAAAAGTACAATTGTTTTTATAAAATAAAAGCAACCGCGTGGATCGGATTTCCCTTGTCCACAATTAGCGATATTACTAAATTAGCGGATTTTAACAAAATTAGCTAATTCAGCGAAATAACTCAAAATAACTAGTTATATGACTTTTTCCCAAATCCGTCTTAAGTCAACTAAGAACCGAATTTCATAGAGGGCTCGTAAAAAAACAAAAATTGTTAAATGACATAATTAGCTTCAGAAAAAGAATTAAAAGAATTTTGTCCAACTTAATAAAATACGGGGTGTTACATTATAGAAATAGTAACTGTGAAAATTCTTCATTGATTAATTTCTTCATTTAAGTAAATTGACACGTAGTTTTTATTTTTGATGGGGTAAGGAAGCTAGGTTGATAGATCAACATTTAACATCCTTGCTGAAGAAGAACGGTAAAAGAAAATCAAGGATTTTCGAAATTATTATGAAGAACGATTGTTAAAAAGATGGGACAAAGAAACACAACTTCCGACAAGAAAAACTGAGAATTGAAACCCAAAAAAAAATTTAACTACAAGTCATCAGAGATAAGCTGCAAATTAGAGACAAAAAAATTTCCAAACTCAATAAGACAACTCCTCTGAAATAATATCCAAAAGGAATGCAAAGAATCTCAAAGTGTATAAAAGGAACACAACATTAGATTTGTTTAGAAACCCATACAAAAGCAAAAATACTTAGATTACATTCAAATAACCTTGCAATGAAAAATACTCACAGTACATTGATTTGCTATAATCAACATTGAATTTTGTTGTTTAAATTATTGATATAAACCGTCTTTAACAAAGACACACGTTTGAAAAATGCTCTCTTAGGCTAAATTGGAGAGCAAATTAAAGTCAAGTCTTTAAGAAGGTAAAAAACCAAGAAAATAGAATAAAGATTTTTAGTTATAAGTTTCTCACAAATTACTAGGAATCAACATAAAACTGGGAGATAATTTGCTCAATACAGAAACTTGGTCAATTAAAAAATCATCTCAAGTAGAGTCCCCTCTAGGGTTTCCTATGAGGTCATCCGTCTAAGTTAATCTTTGCAACATCCTTGTCTTGTGGAGGATTTTTCTTGCGATTTAATCGTAAGGAATCCGTTTTTGTGACTAGTTTTTGCTTTTTCATCCTGGTGATCTTCTGATTCGGTTAGGCTGTGTTTTATGGGTTCGAGAGGCGAGAGTAGTAAACGTCCAGGGAAATAAATTGTAGGAGACAATGAGGGTTTTGTGTAGGATGTTGGTGATGATACGTCAGGAGATAGGGTAGCGGCACACACGCTTAATGGAAAGATCTGGACGTCCAAAGCGCTGAATGCTAAGGGGCAGTGGATACAATGGCTAAATTATAATGCACAAAAGAGCCGATTGGTGGCAAACAACTGGATGTGAAAGAGAAGCTTTTTACTTTTAAATTTTCAAATGAGAAATATAAGACGAAGGTCCTGGATGGGCAACCGTGGCATTTCGATAAATTTATCAGGTGCTTTAGTGAGCCTAATATCGATGGTAAAATGACTGATGTCCCTTTGTCTTTTGTTCCGTTGTGGGCTAGGGTTTATGATTTGCCGCTTTGAGGGCGGTCAAATAAGGAGAATATTAGGTGTTTGGGGTCCCAAATAGGCAGCTTTATTAGCGTAGATGAAGCCTCGCTCCCGGAAATGGAGAGGACAGTTAGATTAAGGGTTATGCATGATGTTCGGAAACCTTTGAAGGCTAAGATAACCATAGGTCTTGCCTCAGGAAAGACCGATGTGTTTAAGGTTAAATATGAAATATTACCCATTTATTGTTACAGATGTGGTGTGTTGGGTCATGGAGAAAAGGACTGTGATGATGGCCCTTATGAGGAGGGGGAGTTACAGTTTGACGAAAATCTAAGGGCTTCACCGTGGAAAGTTCTTAAGACGACGGTGGATGCTAAAACGATAAAAGGGAGATCCTTAATGAACGATTTTGACGCGGAGATTAAAGCTAGAGAGGACGAGGATATCGCATGTATGATTAGTAAACTTCAAAATATAGCTATTAAAACCTATATAAAGCCAAGGTCTTTAACTACCCAGGTTACTGACCCTCGTGTTGCTCTAGGGACTGAGTCGAGTGAGAAAGATGTCACAAGGGAAGAGGAGGTGGCAGTAGTGATGATGAATGAGGGAGACACGAATGGAGATGAAAGTGATACTTGTAAGAAGAATAGAGATGGTCCGGGCATGGTGTTGGTAGTGCATGAGGTAGATGGAGGGAGTTCTATAGCTGACCAAGAGCATATTGTTCAATTCACAGATACTGAATGTGACGATACGGAGATGAGGATGGTTATGGAGCAGAATGTAGATGGTAGTTGGAAGTGTCGAAAATGGAAGAGAGTCATAAGAGAGAGGGGCGATTAAGAGCATGAAGGGGATTAGGCCTTCTGTAATGAGAAGAGAGGTAGAGATGAAATGGTGGATGTGGAAGCAGTTGTTATTAAAAAACTCAGAACTAGCAGGGGTGCTCTAGTACCCGAGGCGGAGATTGAGTGGTCTCAACCTCGCCCGACATTATGAAAAATTTGAGCCTTAATTGCAAGGGGCTGGGCAACTCCGATGCAGTAGGCGGACTCCGAAATATAATCCGGAGAGAGGCCCCCACTATGGTATTCTTATGTGAAACGAAATTGAGTTGCATAGAGTTGCGTAGGGTTAGAGCTTGTTTAGATGACTTTGATGGCATTGAGGTTGATAGTGTTGGTAGAGCCGGAGACCTGACATTCTTTTGGCGTAAGAATATTCAATGTGTATTTCGATCCACCTCGGTGCACTATATGGATTTTGATGTTGTTGGGGATAAGGGTAGCTGGCGAGTGACGGGGTTTTATGGGTGGCCTATAGTGAGTGAATGATACCTTTCTTTGCGATGACGAGCCATGGTTATGTATAGGTGAATTTAATGAACTATTGTATGCAACTGAAATGAAGGGGGGGTAATCGTCCATAATGGCAAATGTATAACTTCCGAGAAGCTGTTGACGGGCGTGGTCTAAAGGATGTTGATTTTGAGGGTACGAATTTACATATGATAATGGACAAGAGGAGAAGGATAATCGTCAGTCACGCATTGACCGTGCTATGGGTAATGAGAACTGGATTACTATGTTCCCCGACGCTAAGTTGACCCATTTGGATATGGAGTGGTTTGTTCACGTGCCACTTAAATTGGAGCTGAACCGAAGGGTGGATAGAGGGGGTGGAAATGGGAAGATGTTCAGGTTTGAGTAAATATGGGTGGGTAAGGATGGCTGTGAAGAAACTATTGAACGGGCGTGGACGGCTGGAAATGGGAACCTTTTAGATTCGATTACTAATTGTTCCTTGAATTACAGAAATGGAAAGGTATTTGCATCATAAAAATAGTTTGGGAACTCCAGGTGAAGCGGAGGAGATTAAGGAGGCTGAATGAAGGGGAGAGGTCGAATAGAGTGATTAGAGAACGGAAGTCTATTGTGAATGATATCGCGAAACTGATAAGATAAGAAGAGCTTTTTTTGGCGCCAACGTTCGAGAGCTTTGTGGTTGAAGAAAGGGGGTCAGAATACTAAATATTTTCATATGAAGGCGTGTAAGAGGAAAGCTAAGAGTTATATCTCTAATATTATTGATGACGAGGGGCAGGAGCATACTAGTACTGAAGCTATTACAGGAGTGGCGTTTGGTTACTTTAATGGGTTGTTTTCATCCGAAAGACCACAAAACTTTGAGGAGGTCTTGGATGTGCTGGCTGGCTGTGTGACTGATAATATGAAAGTTGGACTGCGAGTTGAATACAGAGAGGAGGAAGTGGTGTTCGCTTTTAATCAAATGCATCCTCTCAAAGCGACAGGACCCAACGGAATGAATGGCTTATTTTACCAAACCTATTAGCTTATTGTGGGTTCGGTAGTTGTCAAGACAGTGCTTGGTATTCTTCGTGGAGGCGCATTTCCATCAGTTCTTAATAAAACACAGATTGTTTTAATTCGAAAAAAGAAAGTGCCAGATAAATTCGCTAATTTCCGCCCGATAAGCCTGTGTATTGTTGTGTATAAATTGGTGTCTAAAGTCTTGGCTAATAGACTTAAAGCCTTCCTTAGTGATATAGTTTCAGAAAATAAATCGGCCTTTACTCCCGAACGGTTGATTAGTTTGTAATATTCTTGTGGCATTTGAAATTTTTCATCATATGAAGAATACTAGAAGCAGGGATGGACATATGGTGCTCAAATTAGACATGATGAAGGCTTATGACCAGGTTGAGTGGATTTTCTTTGAGAGGGTGTTGATAAGGATGGGATTCGATGCTCAATGGGTTGACCGAGTTATGCAATGTATCACAACAATGTTATTTTCTATTATGGTTAACGAGAAGTTATCAGAGGAATTCAAATCAACACGAGGAATTCGGCAGGGTGACCCCTTATCTTCTTGTTTACTTATCCAATGTGCGGAGGTGTTCTCGGGTTTGATACATAAGACAGATGTTGCTGATTCTATCCATGGGGTTCAGGTTGCTCGTGTGTCCCCAATGGTGTCTTATTTATTCTTCGCCGATGATAGTATCCTCTTTGTTCGTGCTAATAAAAGAGAAGCGAGAAAGGTGAGGGTGATTATAGGTTGCTATGAAAAGGCTTCGGGTCAGTGCATTCATTTTGACAAAACCACTGTCTCATTCAGTAAGAGCACGAGTCCAAGAAGAAGGGAGAAGGTTATAGGTTGGCTGGGGGTTCGGGCTGTTGAGGAGCACGACAAGTATCTTGGGCTGCCTATTGTGGTGGGTAATTCTAAACAGGTGGTGTCGAGAGTTATTCATGACAAATTGTGTAAGAAATTGTAAGGATGACGAGTGCTCTTGTCCAAGGCGGGTAGAGAGGTATTGATAAAGGCGGTCGCCTAATCAATCCCTACATATGCAATGAGTATATTTAAGCTTCGGGGTAATTTCTATGATGAGTTGTATTCATTGGTGTCTTGGTTTTGGTAGGGTTGGGAACACGGGAAGAGAAAGATCCCCTGGCTAGCATGGTTGTAATTGTGCAAGCCTAAGAGTCGTGGAGGGATCGAGTTCAGAGACTTCCATGATTTTAATAGCAGGGCCCTTCTTGGAAAACAAGCTTGAAGAATGATAACGAATCGCAATTGTTTTATGGTGCGAGTTTGGGAGGCAAATATTTCCCTAATACGTCGTTGATGAAGATAGGGTAATAACCCGAGCTATACCTGGAGAGATATTTGGGAAGTGGGAGAAGTTTAATGGTGGGGATTAAGAAAAGAATTGGGAATGGCCTTAGAACTAAAGGGTGGAGCGATTCGTGGATTCCAGGGATCCAAACCAGAATGGTGCTTACTAAGCGAGGGGCTGTTGATGTTAATTTGGTGGTGGCGGACCTGTTTGAGGCTGATGGACGTAGCTAGGACACTAGTAAGATTAGAAGCCTGATAGGCGAGCTGGATTATGACCGTGTTATGCAATTGTTAAAGATGCCAATCGCATAGAGGAATGCTCAGACCATGGGAAGAAGAAGTGGATTTGGACTCGTATATGGAAGGCTCGAGTTCTACCACGGGTGAAACTATTCTTTTGGCAAATTTTCAAGGAAGCCATTGCTATGAATGGTAATCTTGCCTCGAGAATACATGTTGTGGAGGGGCTGTGCCGATTTGTTTATATGAGGTGGAGACTTATCTCCTTCTTGTAAATAGATGTGGTTGGGTGGGTGGGTTGTGGGAGGGACTAGGCTTGGAGGTTAAGTCACATCATGGGTTTGAGAGGGTGAGGAAGTGGGTGGAGGATAAATGCATGGAGATGGAGGAGAGAGAGATCGAGACATTCATGATGGGAGTGTGGGCGTGTTGGGAGATGAGGAATAAATTTGTCTTCGAGCAGGCAGTGGGTGAGTGTGGACAAGGTGATTAGAAGAGCGGTGGAGTTACAGCGTGAGTTGGAAAAGGGTTGATGAAGGGCTGAGTAAGGAGGTGGAGATTGGGAAGACGTCTGGAAAGGATGGAGGGACAGGAGGATGAAGTGTTGTAGGGGTTCAAGAGGGTTGGAGAAGGCTGAGTGATGGTATGGTTAAAGTTAATATCGATGCGGGAGTGAAGGAGGGAGCGAGGTTAGGAATTAGAGCCGTTTGTCGAGATGCTGAGGGTAAGGTGAGGTGAGGGTGGCTGAACGAAGTCGTAGGAGCTGTGAACCACGTTTGGCTGAGGCCAAAGCCATGCTCACTGGGGTCACTTTTGCCAAGCGTATGGGACATACGAATATCGTCATGGAAGGGGATTGCAAAGAACTTGTGGATGCTATTGTATCTAAGAGGAAGGGCCGGAACGAGTTTCATGCTGTTATAGATAGAATTTTATATTTTGTGTTGCACTTTAATACGATTGCTTTTTCATGTGTTTCGAGGATGTTTAATAGCGTCGCTCATGCTCTAGCTCATGAATGTTCTATGGGTAAGAGTTAATTGTACGTGGTGGGTGCTTTTCCTAGGCATATTGTAAACATTGCTATTTGTGATCTTTATGAAAGGTATTAATCTCTTTGGGGGTTTTCTCAAAAAAAAAAAACATAAAACTAGGAGATGAGATGGAGAGATAGTGTTGGATGGTCCAAATGTACCCCTTTTCTTTTTCTTTGAATTGCCCTACGACTTTTCAAGTGTTTTTTTTGCGTAGTTAATAAGCTCAAAAATACAAATAAATCAAAGCCCCAAAGTTTCCATAGTGGAATCCCCACTATTTATCATACTTTTGTAAACATTAGTGAGCTAGCTTTTCCATCCTACGTTTCGTGAATTAAGATCAAAGATAACCCATCAGATATAATCTTGCTTCAATCTCACAAAAAAAATTATTAGGGCGGAATTCGAGCGGTTTGATTAGAGTGATTGAGGAGATATTATAAATAACTTTCAATCGACAGTTTATCATTTCATAACACTAAATTATTTCATAATTACCTCCCTAATCACTCTAATCACCACTTAAGCAAGAATTAACATTTGGTGTCGGGATTTCATCATTCGTGCGTCGATCATAGTGTAAGTTCCAAGTTCCATCATCTTTGTTTATGGTGTCTTAACCCTAATCAGGTTTGATGATTTAATTATGTAGTAATAATTATGTAGTAATGTTTGACTAATTGATATTATAGGTGACAATTTCTTAAAGGAGCATTTCTAGCTTTGCTTGCGTGATTGATCGAATTGATTTTAAGGTAGGTTTTCCCTACTCAGTTATCATCATTGTTATTGTTTTGTATGGCGTGTATTATTGTGATGTGTGATTGATGATGTTGAGATAATATGAGGTTGTGGTTGTGATTGTGATTGTGAGGCTATTCTTGGGAGATGGACTTCACCCCCATGAATCGCCCCTTGTGACTCCTATCATAAGGGAAATGTGCACATTTATAATCTGGGTTCGCTCGTTGCGATGTGCGGGAATATTGGTGGCTAGGTTGCGGTCTCCCACTAGCAGTGCGGATTACCCATTGCGATGGGTAATCCATGTGATTGATTTTGGGAGTTCGGTGGTTGTTGAGATGATTGATTGTTTGTATTATTTCAATGACGGTGATTATGATTATGATGTATTGACCGTGGTGACTTGTTTGTTTCTTTTACTTCTGCTGTGATCCATTTGATATTGCCGGCGAATGGTGAGCAGTGTCCTTAGCATGCGATCTTAGTTGAGCATTGCATAGATGTTGATGGGAGTCGCCTGACTGCGTCATTTGTTTAGCTTCCGCTGAGACTATAGAATTTACTTACCAATTATTGTACTTTCATTTGGATTCTTTTGGTATTTTGGACATTGTTGTAATTGATTAAACCTTATGATTTAATAAATGTTCTTTAATGATCTATTTGATATAACAATCTCGGGCAACCGAGACTGTAGCACCATTGGTTGCTAGGGAAGGTCTTGCTAAAGACTCATTGGTAAGTGGAGGTATTACAAAGTGGTATTAGAGCGACGATTTTGGATCCTAAAACCAATGAACCTAATGAACGTTGGTTGTCTAATAAAATGAACCCGGGTAGGGATTGTTAGGAGCTACCGCAAAGATTTGGGAGATGTTCCGAGATCGCACTTTGCCCTTTCAATCTCTAACTGGTCACTTGGTTAGACATAGGAGGGTTGCGAATGTTGTATACATGATCTGCTTAGTTTGTGATATTGTTGTTGTATGTTGTATAATACTGGATGGTTTATGCTTTGATAATGCACATGATGTTGGTGGAGTGTTGTTATGTGGTATTACGCAACGGAAGTATGATGGTCGCATGCTACTTGTGAGTTATATGCTGCGTATGAGGTCTGGTTATAGTATGTTAGAAGTGTGTGTCGTAAATTTTGAGGATAAAGAGTGTATTCTGCATGACTCGGCCGAATGGGGCAGAGAACTCGACCAAATATGGTGTACTCGATTGAGTGTCACTAGCACTCGACCGAGTGCCATTTTAGTTTGGATTCTGCCCGCTACTGGAGTCGGAACGCTCGACTAAGTAGTGAGGGTACTCGATCGAGTGGTGCGCACTCATCCGAGCATCTGTTGACTCGACCGAGTGTATTTTCAAGAGGTTTTGGGTTACGTTCTGGAGTAGTTGTACTCGATCAAGTATAGTAGGGGCTCAATCGAGTTGTTTGAACTCGGCCGGGTACCTGTGTGACTCGACCGAGTGCTTTTTTATGTGGATTCTGTTTTGATTTTGGAGTCTGAACACTCGACCGAGTACGAAGTGTACTCGAGTGAGTGGTCGTGACTCGGTCGAGTGTTTTCTTGTCACTCGACCGAGTGTCTCTGTTGGCAGGCGTGTGTTTATTTGAGTCGTAGGCTATGTGCTTACGTTTGTTTTACTCTTGAAGCTCAAAAATGCCGCCAAAGAGATCAACTATTGAGGTGATAGCTAGTGAGATGATGACCGATGAGATCGTCAGGATGCTAAAAATAGAATGAATCGTTGAATGAGGCACTTCAGAATGTGGCTACGGCCAAGGAGGTATTGGTGGATTTGAATACCTTTATTAACTCTTTCGCTCGACACCGTTTGACTTAATATGGAGGAACTGAGCCGCCCAATAAGTTGGGTAATGGGATCCGTGAAATGAAGAATATCTTCGATGTTCTCAACTGCCCCGACAACCTTAAGACTGATCATGCCGCTTTCTATCTGAATGATCAGGCATGATCAGGCTGGGTTGTGGTGGCATAAGGAGCGCCATGCCATGCGAGCATATTACCGGGATAAGGGGCTTGATGTTATTCCGTGGCCTGAATTTCGCAAAGAGCTACGAAATAAGTTCGTTCCCGAGCATGTTCAGGCGCAGTTAAGGGCGAAATTTGACTCATTTGTCATGACTGACGAGATGACTGTGTCGGAGTACTACATTAAGTTCAACGAGCTGTCATCCTATGTTGAGGAAGAACTGGGACTTAACCATAAAATTCTAGCACACAGGTTTGAGAAGGGATTGAGTCCGAAGATTTTCCAAAGGTTACCGACGGGGTTAAACACCGATTTGGAAGAGGTTTATAAAAGAGCAGGCAACGCGGAACGGTTGGGTAAGATGTTTTAGGATGCCGAGAAGAGGTTAAATGAGAAGCGCAAGGCGAAGAGTGACGGTGTTGGTTACTCTAACTCTAAGAGGGGTAACTACAACAGCAAATCCTATTGTAGAGGTTCTAGCTATGGTGGTGGGTCGAAGTATAGTGGCAAGGGGGCTCGCAGTTATAGCAACAGTTTAGGGTTGACCTGCTACAACTGTGGCGGAACGGGTTGTGACACCCTTAATTTTTGTGCGGAAAATAAACATGCAATTCTGGAATAAAACTGCATGGATATGTTTGTAATAGGTTCAATTGTGGTAAAAATCGGGAATTTTCAAAACTTGAACCTGTTACTAAGATATCTA
>JAOWBH010180741.1:0-10066 GCA_028566215.1 Silene coronaria
AACAAGATGGGAAATGAAGTGTAGAAATGACAAGGGTACAATGGTCATTTATGTCCATGATTGAGTAAATCATGTACGTGAATGAGCATCACGCCATGACCACTTTCACAGTTTCACCTGTTCAATGTCATTTCAATAGTGATACCGCCTACAGATACATGATTATTGTTCAGCCTAGGTATAAGTAAACAAGGGATCAAACATTGTCGGGCTAGTCGTTTAAACTAGATTGTTTTGTTATAGTTAGAATGTAAGACGAACGCGGCCTATAATTAGTAGTGACTTTCAGAACAATTATAAATGTCCCTAAAGTTAAGGACCCCTTGTATTAGACTATTAGTAGTGATTTTACAATTATAAAGGTCGCTAACATTAGGGAGCCCTTGTATGGCGTGTATAACACGTGTGTGCTATATACACGTTACACAGGGCTCCTTGGTGTTATGTCTTGGGCTTGAGTGAGTACGAGCTTGCAGCGAAAGCTAAGGTATATGCTCTGAAGTCTCAGCTTTGTAGAGTCAGTTTTACATCCTCCATGCTGGTGTTGCCGCATTTATTGTTGTTCACACTGGCACCTATTCTCTCTTCTCATTTCATTTCCATAAGTTCATTCACTATATATGAAAATATTTTAATCAAACATATAGAAATGAAATGAATAAAGAGACTATTATTTAAATACTATAAATACTGATTTACTCTGACTCATCAAAACACATCCAATAACCTTATTTTTGTAATTTAACAAGTTTTCTTCTATCTTTTGACTGCCTATCATATAATATTTGGGCTATGGCCCTATGGGTCACTTTGTAGCATTATTGTTGTGCACTTGTGCATGTGTAGTTTGCATTGTACATTTTGTTAAATGGTTCGGCCTAGACTCGTGAAATGGCCCACCCTATCTTGTTAAACACAAATTCTTGGGGGTGATGGGGCGATACACCTTGAGTGTAAAACCATCCAAACTAATACTTCGTACTATTTTTGGGGGTGATGGGGCGATAATGCTATATACCCGTTTGTTATAACTTATAACGGTTATAAGCAAGACTAATTGCTTGTTAAAGGTCACTATGGCTGTTACTCTTTATATTTCATTTATATTTTTAACCCTGTTGTTCAAAAACATTTTAACAAATTATGGGATTTTGTTGAATTTTTTTGGGAAACTTGTACTCTTATGTTCATATTGTATGGTGGAGTATTGGGTAATGCTGTTGAATAATAAATTTAATAGCCATAGGTATTGCATAAGAAAGATACAAGAGAGAATCATAATCATATTATTCATAGTCTTAAGTAAACTAGCTGTCTCCAGAATCCTATCATATGCTAGAGACATGAACCTTTTGTGCATATAATATAATTTACATCACCCGTTTTCCTAGCTGTGGAAAATGCATGTATTCCCTCCGATTATTTACGTTTTTTTATGAGGTATATATTAATCAAACGTAAAGAATCAAATGAGTCGAAGGAAGTAATAATTTAAGAAAAAAACATTAGTTCTACACTCCTATGTACACGTTACATAACTGGCAAGGGAATGATAATGTCCTCAACAACAGAGGATTCACGTTTGCTATCTTCACAATCATCATCATGTTCATGGTGATGAAATCTGAGATCGAACGGTGAGGAAGACGCTGAATTTTTCTTCATGAACTCTATGCAATCCGCTACAGCTTGACCAGAGTAAGGATCATTGAGGTAGTATGAGCTACGTACACTCTGATTTTGATAATCATGATACTCAGCTTTTGATAATCTAGATGATGTTGAAGAATTATTGTTATTATTCTTACTAGTACTATTGCTCTTGGAGAGGGCAGTGACCATGATTAAGCGAAAAACCGCTTCACGTAGTTTCTCAGTGAAAGACGCTGACGGAGAGAGGACTCGTCGATTGGCTGGAGGGGATTGTTTGGTTGTTGTTGTGGTTGTCCTGGTGGGTCTCATTAGAGGGAGGCAAAGGTATTGTGTTTTCATGGTCGTGCTTCCAAATAAAATTATTGTTCTTGTGGGTATGTAATGTAGGTGTATTATATGTAGTTATGCAAGGAGCATATATATATAAGGAAATGAAGTTCTTCTGTGGTAGGTGATACTGATCTGACTACAGAGTTTTAGGCCCTGTTAGGCAGTCGGCAAAGCGGATTTTAAATAATATCTAGATAATACTAGAGATGTACAACAGTGCAGGCTAGCCCAGCCCGCTCCATTGGGCCACTAAATACATGGCCCGTTGGCCCGCTTCTCAATCAGGGCTCCCTCTCTACCCCGCCCCATCTAGCCTGGCCTGCCCCCTTTTTGCCCTTTTTTTACCAATCAGGCCAGGCTTGGGCTCCCTCCCCACCAGTCTGACCCACCTCAGCCCGCACACCCATGGCCGTTGTGTGGGCTCGGGCTCCCCCCCACCAGCCCGACCCGACCCGTTGGCCAACTCTAGATAATACTAGCGTATTTTAATAAGGGATGTAGCCAGTATTTTATTGACACAAATTCTTGCATAAGGCGGATTTATCCGTGTTCAACAATAAAACGGATTAAATAGATAGATGAGACAGAAACATAGAATGCTTTGGGAATGCCAAACTTTTGTCACATCCACTGATATAAGGTAGTATTTGACTCGTTTTATACTAAAAATGGATATGGTCATCCTAAGATAGATTTAGACCAATCAATTTATTAATATTCTAAATGTATATGTAAATATATTATAATACAAATTCTTAATCACACACATTATGCATTTGCTTTAAGGTGGGAGGGGAAACCTTTTTAATTTTTAATTTTTATTTTTTGACTTTATCATAGCATTCATAGGACCTATAATTTAATGCAAATATGATCATTATTATGATCATATGATGTGTGTGTGACTGAGGTGGCTTTAATTGTTAGTTTGGTTAGTTTGGCTCGACTGAAGACTCCACCAGGATTCAGCAATAAAATCAGGAAACTTCACACCAATAATAAATTGCCAATTTGCCTTTTTGTTAGGATGGCAAGACAATAATAAAACAAGGGAATATTGGTCATTTTGTTATGGAAGTTGCAATTTGGATTTGAAAACGACAAGCATAATCATATGGGTGGTTATTCACAAATTGGATATTAGTCATTCGAGGATTGTTAGTCGACCATACTTTGATTTTGCTACTGCGTCTTGATCCTTTACACCAAATATAATGCTCACTTATCTTGATTCCTTGTTTATAATCTCAATAATTAATTGTTAAAGTTGTTAAAAGTCACTTGTAATTATTAGTAAGATATATTTCGGGCCCGTTTCTAATATTTTGAGAAGTTGTGTAATAAAATCTAGAATAGGCTTCCGGTACAACTATTCAATACAGATATTTATAAATGACAAAAATGAGAACCTGTAGTAAATAGGGGGGAGAAATTCACCTAAAGATTCAAGTTAAAACGATAATTGAAGTAGACAGTAGAGGAAGGTAAATTGTAGTCGTAATTTTCATTCAAGAATTTCTCAAGATGGTTACATTAAGAGAGTACGTAGGCTGACATAGCTACTAAATGGGTAAGAAGAAAATAAAATAAAGAGAAATTACTAGACCACCCTCCCACTTATGTATTTGGTGTGTATTAGGCCCTTACGACTATTTTTTCATTTGAATTTTTACTCTATTTGATTGGTATTATGTTATTAGAAATAATGGTAAATGATTTTAAACTAAAATCAAACGCTTTTGAATACTCCATCAATTAAAATACTTTGTAGAAATGAATTAACTAAAGTGAATAATGCATTATACATTTTTTTTTATATCTTCAATATCTGTTCCGATTAACCAATTTTGTAATCTCATATTCAAATCAACATGCATTGATCAATTGATTGATGATTGAAGGAGTTTGATGATGAATTAAATTTTAATAGCCGTTTGATTATCAAATAAGTAGCAACCAACAAATTGCTTATTGAGTGATATGTGGTTCACATGTACTTACGATTCCGCTATGCATTTTTGTATTGAATGCGCTCATGCCTTCCTCGTATTTGTATTGAATCCAACCCCTCCATTGCAAGTTTTTTTTTTGACCAATAGACTGTATTAAGAACAAGTCAGCTATAGGGAAAACGTAGGAAAATCATTCACCGTAAAACTAGTAGATGACCAACAAACCGAACTAACGTTACTAGTGTAGTTAATAGAAAGATGACATTTTTTGAAAGGAGGGTGATAATAGTCTTCAAATTGGATCACGTGTGTTCCCTTTTGTTTAGTCCTTGTAGCAACTTTACCATTGTCAATGTACCCTTTGCAAGTTTGTGTCCCGCGTTTGATCAATCAAGGTGTTAAAATATGTCTTAGGTTTGTTGTTTCGGATTTTATTTTACTTTAGTTAAGTTTACATTATATAAATCGAATTCAAATTTTAAAATATAGGTTTAGTTTACGAGAACGAAATCCAAGTGTAGCTATATATTTTGATGAAAACATTATAACAGTAGCGGCTAAGACTAAGTGCGGGCTGAGGGAGGAAATTGGACTTCCAAACTCGTGACCCCCCAAGATGTTGATTAAAATATGAAAACATTATTCGTAAGAGTAATAATGCATTTTATTTGTCAATGCCCCGAGTTTGAGTCCCACCATAATCACATTTTTATTAATTTTGTTTGTTTTATATGTCATTTAATTTGGTTATGATATCTCTAGTTGAGCTTTTCATTTACATTATTTGTTTTGTCTTCTTTTTCTTTTCTATAGACACATATTAATGACATTTTCTTTTGAAAAACATGTGTCAAGCAACTTGATATATTTTGAGGGACTTTGTTTTTATTTTTGCACGAGGCCTCCGAATAATTTGTGACACCTCTGCGTTGTAATGATCGGCTACATCTAAAAAAGCCTTTTAAATGTATTAGATATATTTGATATTGATCATGCTCGAGAATAAAACAACCTTTATGATTAATAACAAACACTATATTACCTCCCACAAAAATCATGATATTGTAAGAAAATGCATTATGGCATTGAGATATACCAACATCTATTTAAAATTTACCTAGAACTTTGATTTGATAATATTCTATTATTCTTATTACCTCTTAAAATCTAGGAGAGCCTTCAAAAAATTTCTTTTGTCTTGGGAAAATCCATCCTATAACAGGATTAATGGTTCTTTTCTTTCCTTCCTTGGGCTTAAGCTCCTTTCTAAAAGTGGAGCTTCTTCCTAACCTTCCAAAAGAACCATCATCAACAATATCATGCATGATTTCTCTTGTTAAAGAGGGTGGACTTGCAAATGTTACACTCTTTTTCCTATGGTACTCATGTTGATGAATCCCATAATCATCCTCAAGATCAAGCTTAGAATTCGGATTTTCGACAAAATTGAGCTCTTCTATCTCTGGATTGATGTTCTTTTGTTGCTTGATTGGATAACTTTTCGCGGCTTTGAGTTGCATAAGCTCTGCCCTAGTTTGATCTAGCTCTTCTTTTAGTGACTTGAGGCATGCTGCAATGTAATCCCCCTCTTCTCTTTCTTTTTCAAGCTTCTTCTTTGTTTCCTCTAATTCTGATGAGACAACTCCTAATGATGTAGTAGTAATGTTGTTTGATCGTTTCTTGAATGTCCCCACTTCCTTAGGCTCCATCTATATGATAAAAAATAAAATAAAGCACCGATGATGTTAATTAGTATGTATATAATGTGCGTTCTTCTCACACAGTATCAGAGTCAACGTGATCAAAATCCAAAAGGTTACAAGTTTAAATCCTAGGAGCCTCCAAAGCTCTCACACAAGAAATGTGGCACATGGTATGAGTGGGTCTGTACATTACCTCTCTTCAAGTCCAATGGGCATTCGAGTGAGGAGTATGACCACGTATCAAATTATAGGACCATTGAATCTCAACTTCACCTTAAGGTTTTCATTAAAATGATACCACAATCTTCACCTTATTTATTCTTTATTATGAGGAATATATTAAACTTCGTATCAAAGATAAATAAATAAATACTCCGTAATTGAGGCATAAACAAATAATTAAGACTAAAGCATGTACTCTAAATAAGCCTCTAACTCTTACTTATAGGGCAAATTCTCATTTGTGACGGAAGGTATCCGTCACAACCTTGTTTTTAGGGCTATAGTATGTTTTTAGAAAGGCATGCAAATTTGAAGGCATGCTTCCTACAAGAAATTAAAGTTGTGAGTATTAAACCTCTTTGAGTTGTTTAGCATAAATTTCTCCAACAAGGACTCTTTCTCCAAACAATGCAACAGCCTCCTTGACCGACTGAAACGGCGGCCGACTGTCAATCGTTACCCTGCCCTTCACCAGCACGCCACCTTTCTCTGCTTCCATTGCGACGATCACCACTATCCTGCCTCAATGTTATTATTAACACTCAAACTTGATTAATTGCACCAGCACAATTATTTAAAATTGATTAAATGAATGTGATGAAAAATTTGCTCTTTATATACATACAAATTATAAAAAAAAAAAAAAAAAAGGTTGTTAAGGTATGCCAAACTCTGAATAATGAAACAATAATGAAACAATTACATAAAATTAGTGGGTTCGGCTTCATTTCTTAACGGCCACTTCACTGTAATATTGGGTTTTGGTGGTTTGTGCTTGCAGTTGCACTATCTTAATCGTTAAAGGAGCCAATAATGTTTCACATTTTCGTTTGCTTAACACCAATTCTCATTTGTGACGGAAGGTATCCGTCACAAGTGAGTGACGGATACCGTTTCCTCTTACAAATGACCCATGTAAAGGTGAGTAGGAAGCACATGGGGGGTGCCCCACCGTGTCCCCTCTCTCCCTTTTGTGAGAGGTCACAAGCTTGTGACGGGAATAACCCGATTCCCGTCACAAGCAAGACGCTTTGCTTACTTAATCCATAACAAATTACAATTACCAAGATTATGAAACGTATACTTCCAACTAATTTGGACCTCTTGTACCTTTCCATGAGTTTAGTTTCTTGGAGTGACAAAGACAGGATTTAAATCTATGAGGGTGAAATTTTTTATCAGGGATGGATGTGTGATAAAATAATGTACGTTGAACACTTTTACTAAAAGCTTTTAAATTTTATCGGCCAGTGAGCGGCCTGCTTTGACCCCTGCTAACGATCAGCTCTGGAGTTTGGACCTAATTTTAGGCAAATTCTTATTTGAGGGAAATAAGACAAAAATAAAAACATTTGAAAAAAAACAAAAAAAATGTTTTATACTCCGTATGTATTTGTTGTATAATTTTAACCCGTTTTATTATTAAGACAAATAACTCATTCTTAAGAAAGACTAGCGGCTAATTTTAAGCTAGCCGTTGGCGGGCCGTCTAACGTTGCCATTCACCGTCTCTCTCTCTCATTTGATTCTGTGTAACAGATTGTGTGGGCTTTCTCGTAGCCTATATCATGTTATGGGCCAGGCTTGTGGATATGTGAATATAAATATAATCATTGCTCTGTTTGTTTGAAGAGTGCTGACAAACAATGACACGACACGAAAATACGATACGAATCCCACACGAAATTAACGGATTTGAGTTGAGACTTAATCAACCATTTATTTAAGTGGGTCGACAACACGACACGATAATTAATTGGGCTGAGCTTGGGTTGAGATCTCTAGACACGAGCCCGACACGAATGACCTATTTATTAAATTAATCCTAATTTTTCTTGACCATCCATTACATAAATATATACTTAAACTTTCTAATTGTGGACATGACACGAAAACACTACACGAAATTAACGGGTTATGGTTGAGGCTTTATGACCAATTTATGTAAGTGGATCGACACGAACACGACATGAAATTCAATTGGGCCGGGTTTGGGTTGGAGTGTTTGTGACCCGTTTACATGTGATATGAACTCGACATGACCTGATCTGTTTACCAGGTCTAGTTTGAAGTGTCCAAATTCATTTTGGTGGTTAGAATTAGCAACACAGCAATGGACCGACCATGAGACCTGGTATGATGATGTGCCACTACACCTTGTAAATGGATTAATTGGGTTTGGTTCGGGTAGGGTCAATTCAACTCTGTCATAATTTATTTTGAATGTTTTCCTTTTCGACAGTTTGTAGTTGGATGAGAGACTGGTGTTCAACACTTCAACTAACTGGGTGATGTATTGATGTATATGTAATATGTATGCAAGGGATTTGCAGTGGGGTTATTTGGCAATTTGGCATATTGGTGTTGGATAAGAGTATAAGACCATGCGAAAATCTTGCGTCCGTAAGTTGGAGTGACGAGATAATCATGTAAAATGTCTATTAGGAGAAGGCCGGTGTTTGGAAGCTTTTTTTTGCAAGAAAAGCACATCCTATTTTATTCATCCATTATGGGAAAGAAAATAGGAATAATATCTTACAAGAAAGAAGCCCAGTTTATGCATAAATAGAGTTGAGATGAGTAATCACCTCATCCTCATCATTCCTATACTTATCAAGAATTCTAACTCCTACATGAAACCGAAATTGTTTCACTAGAGTTGGAAGATTAGATTCTTTGCCAACAAAAATCTGAGTATTTCGCTCTTGCCAATGACCATAAACAGTAGCCGTAAGGCAACAACGAAACCAATTTGATTTCCAATGCTTTTTTTTACGCCTGGAATTACACCAAGTCAGCTCCTGCATAAGGTTAGTATTTCGTCCTTGGATGTTCATCCAGCCCAACATGTGCTTCCATAACATGCCAGAGAACTCACATTTAAAAAACAGGTGGGAGTGTGTTTCATTAGCCTTTTTATAAAGCACACACCAATACACAAGGTAAAGTTTCCGCCTGATGAGATTGTCAACTGTGGGCAACTTAGTTTAAGCTGCTAGTGCACAAATAAAACTGTGCTTGGGAGTAACAAAGTGGTTCCATATGACCTTAGCCCATCTAACAGTTGCATAATGAGGACGGAGTAGCTCATAAGCAGCACGGACCTGAAATTTACCAGCCGCAGAGACACAATTAGCTAAAGCGTGTTCAACACCATTAATTGAACCACATAGTTGAAGAAGAAGGTCTCTAGTATAGAGAATCCCTCGCCAACTCTCGGCATGATGAGGACTAAGAGCAGTATTCCAGATAGTTGCGTTCTTTAGATTGTAAGTAGCATTTCAGTGGGGCCAAAGTGAATCAACTGGTTGCATCATTTTCTAGATCCACCTATATAAGTTGGCACTATTCCAAGATAGAACCTCTTTGATATTAAAACCTCCCTCATCCCACGAGCAGCAACAAGACTTCCAGCTTTTGATATAGAGCTTATGTTGATCCACATTAGTATTCCAAAGATAATTTCTGCAAAATTTATTAATAAGCTTCAAAATAGTTTTAAGGAGAAGTAAGATGTTGCACCAATAGTTCTCCAATCTAAACAATAAGGAATTAAGAAGTTGAAGTCGTCCAGCATAGGAGAGAAGCTTAGTTGTCCAGTGCTGAATAGAGAGATGGATTTTGTTGAGCAAAGCAGAATACATTGAGGTCGTAAGTCTACTGTCATGGAGAGGTAAACCTAGATACCTGAAGGGGAATGAGCCCTCAGAGTAGCCAGTGAGATGCTTAATCATTTTCTTTACATCCTCAGAGACACCCCCAAAGTAAATATTAGTCTTGTCATTATTGGCAACCAGGCCAGAAATATCACCAAAGAAAGCAAGAGCATGAGCCACAGCCTGGACAGAGGGAATATCCCCTCCAACAAAAATCATGAGATCATCAGCGAAAATTAAGTGGTTTAGCTTAACTCTAGCACACTTAGGATGATAAGTGACCTGAGGTTTATAGCAAAGGAGTCTAAGATGCCTGGATAAGATCTCCATTCCAAGCACAAACAGAAAGGGAGAGAGAGGGTCGCCTTGCCTCAAGCCCCCCCCCACCTTTAAAGAAGCCCACATGGTCAAATTACAATAAGATACTAATTCTCATTTTCACTTAAAATTGTTCATCTTATAAGGTATTGATTAATCTGTATCAATATACAATTAATCAATTAATCTATTAAGGGAATCGTCCTATAGGTGTGACCTAAAGGGATCAACT
>JAOWBH010180752.1:0-10065 GCA_028566215.1 Silene coronaria
ACGGGTCGCGGGTTGCGACGGGTAGTTTGTGAGAGGAAATGGGTAGAGGGGACAAAGGAGAGTCCCCCCATGTGCTTCCCCACTCAAGGCAAATGAGTTATTTGTGAGGGAATATGCTATCCGTTACAAATAAGTGACGGATACCTTCCGTCACAAATAAGAATTTGTGTTTGGTTAGTGCCTATATATATCATTACACCAAGACAATTCTTATTGCTGTATTATTTTCAATACTATTCAAACCACATACAAAAACACACACACACCCACAAAAAAAAAAAACACATTTTGCTCCTAATTTTAACATGACAACATCCATAGAATAGGAGTATCAAATAAACATAGCATAATACTTTAATAATTAAGCCAAATCAACTCATAATGCACACATTAACTCAACTTAAAGTTTTTCGAGTTAAAATTAAAACTATTGGTGAAGTCAGATGATGATGATGATGATGAGTATGAATGTATGATAAAACACAAATTCTCATTTGTAACGGATAGAGTATCCGTTACAAGCTTGTGACGGGTCAAGTGAAACCTACATGGATAGATAAAGATAAATCATTTATAATTTTCTAAGCATTTTTATTATTATTTTATCTACCCATATATGTAATATTTGACTCGTTACAAGCTAAAATGTGAAACGCCGGTATATGCCATATTTGTAGAATCGTGTAAGCATCTAATTGTACGTCGACCAATTTGACTTACATGAAGAAAAAAAAAAAAGAAAAAAAAAAAGAAGGTGCTAGTAGCTAGTCTGCTACTTAGTGGACCGCTAATAATACTCCTCAACGGCCTTAGTCAAAAACAGAGGTCACTCCTAGGGATGTCAGTAGGGCGGGTTTTGGCGGGTGTGGTTAGTGATTTGGCGGGTGGTGGGACGGGGATGGGTTTCAAAAGTCTCATTCGTCGCGGATCGTGAGGCGGGTGCAGTGGCGGATCCATGCCTTAGGGTATGGGGTCCTCGGACACCAGAATTTTTTTTTCGTATGTTCTCGGCCTTAATTTTATGTTAGAAATATCATTTTCATTGAATAATATATGTAAAATGTTGCAAAGACACCGGAAACATATTTTTCTGGATCCGCCACTGGGCGGGTGCGGGTATCCCATAAGACCCGCCCCACACCCACCCCGCTCGCCTCACCCCGCATGTTTCCGTTCCGCTTATACTTATCTTACTCCTCTACAAACCAACTATAATAATTATAGGTAATAACTACTTAATTATACTTTATAAAAATAAAAATAAAAATAAAATTTACTTGTATAATTTAAAGAGGACAAAAGCTCAAATCATACCTAACATATCCAATTGGAGTATGTGTTTCATTATTTGTAAAACTATTTCAAGGTTTGAAAAACTTATGTACTAAGTTAATTGAATGTTATACCATTTTGCGAAACTTATTTGTCTAAGTTGTACGAGAGAGTACGAGACTAGTATGTTTTAGATTCAAGATTTATATTTTTAAAAATTGTTTTGCGATATTGTAAATAATTGGCAGGTTAACGGGTCCCCGAGGGGCGGGGACGATTTGGAAAAGTGTCATTCGTCACGGGTCGTGGGGTGGGTGTGGGTACGTATTATACTTCGTGGATGCGGGTGCGGGTTACCCCTCCTCCGCACCCACCCCGCCCCATTGACATCCCTAGTCACTCACTCCCATAATATAAGCCATTCTATCATTACTTCACCTAATTAATTCACGTCACAAATTCTTACGGGTTAAGTACAATAGATAAGACAAAATAGAAATGTCTAAGACTTATCTTACATGTACAAGTTCACAATGCCTTAGTCTTAGTAATTAGGTTAAGAATCTTAAAATCTCTGAGCATTAAAAATAGCATTATGATCAAATCTGTGATACCTAAAATAAAACTACTCAAAATTTCAGGCATTAAACTAAATTTTTGTTAAACCCTAGACAACTTAGCCCAAAGTTTTCCAAACTAATACTTAAATTAGCTTAGTAAAATTCCTGTTTAAGATCATTGTAAGTCTTGACCATACTCACAACTTATACTTGGAGTTTAATTTAAGTAATTCTCTTATAAAACTGTACTAGTTTTCAGCCCGTGCAAATTGCACGGGCATGCAATTTAAACATTATTATCAAAACTTTGAAAAACTATGGTTAAATTTTTTATATTGTCATCTTTAACATAAAAATGTTACATTTAAATTATAAATTGAATTTGCAATTAAGAGTTCCTAAACGGCGTACCTGAATTATACAATGCATGAGGTTTAATTATCCAAGTAGTCGTTAATGTATGATTTATTCTCCTGATAGCTAAATTGAAGTTCATACATGGCATAATCTAATAACTGATAAAAATAAGAACTTATTTTTCATGAAAATTACAATTAATTTGATGTGTCTGTGTGAAAAGCAGAATATCTTGATAGTCCAGTAATTCAAATTCCTCTTTTATAAATAATAACTTTTTTTTACCTTATTTATCATTTTTTTATAAACATTTTTTAAAAAACACATGCAAAATAAAGTCCAGTAATTCCAATTCCCTTTTATTAAAGCTATTTAAAAAAAAATTGGATTTGATCCAATCTCCGGATGCATTTTAGTACATTATACAATGCTTAACAATATTTAATAAAATTCCAACGTCAATAATTAGTTAATACTCTATTAGATAATATAAAGTTGTATTGTAAGTGTATTTTCAATTGTATTTTTTTTTCAATTTCATCACAATTTTTACAATATATATATAATTTTTTGTATAAGAAGGCGAGATTGTTGTTTATTAATCATTTGATGTACATGATGATAGATGTTTTCCAGAAATAAATTTCAAATTGTTTGCTGCGGGTCCCACATTTACTATTTAAAAAAAAAAAAAATTGCATATGATGATGTGGATGCATGATGTTGTTTTACATGTTTTTGTATTTATATAGATAAGATTTTTCTTTTTTTTTTTTTTTGTAGAAAGTGACCATTTTTTTGTTGTTAGTCCAAAAAAAAAGTGCATTTTTTTTGGTCACACATACAAAGGTGGCACACGAGAATTTGCGTGACACTTGACATGCACGGGTGGAAGGATGGCTTGACTTGTATAATAAATGCATTATTTGAGGGTTGAGACATTAAACAGTCTAAAAAGTTAAACTCAACAAAGGCGGCTTTCTTTATTCCAAATAACAAAACACCATCTCATATTTGTCTCCTTTGTGTCAACCTCATTAGCACACCATGATTAGAGAATATATGTCGTTGCTTCCTAATTACTCACTTAATTAATTAGTCATGACATTATTTAGAGTGAAGCGATTACAAATTTGTTAGACAATTTAGATCGACTGCTAAGAAATTGATTCCCAAGAACGTGCCACGGACCAACTGAAATGATGTTTAATTGAATAAATCCAATTAAAACTAAAAATACATGAAAATTCGCTCCCTGAGTACACGTAAACTTGAACTCGTAAGTCGTAACCAAGAGTCAAATGCACGGACAAGGGAAGTAAAGTTGGGTTTGCTTTGATGTTAGACTCTCACGTGAACATTGTGAGTCAATTTGCATGATTGAAACTAGGAACAAATATCTCATATCATCAATCAACTGTAACGACTTCTGATGTAGAATAACTTCGACTTGCTTATCAATTTCATTTATTCTTACAAAATTAGGAAAATTCATGTGGTATCTATGAGTTTTGACATTTTGGCAAAATACTCTACTTTTTAATCGGTAATATTTTAAGAGGAGATAACTCTTGTTTACGAGTTGAGAAAGTGACGACTTTTTTTCCCAAATCAATCATTTTTTTTCGAGTATTACGATTTGAAAAAAAAAAATAGTCGAGTTTGGAACTTGTGACCACGAGATATGGTCATTCAAAGTTTGTTTGGTCAAAACAACTTTGACGTACAAAAACTTCTAGCCACAGAAACCAAATACAACAATTTTTTATTTTTCAAATCGTAGTTCTTTGAAAGATGATCGATTTGGAAAAAAAATCGTCACTTTCTGAATTCATAAATACGAGTTATGACTTCTTAACGTTTTCCGGATCAAAAAGCTTTTCGTGCAAAATGTCAAATATGAAGGTTATCGAGTGAATATTTTTGTAAGCACAAAAATTACACAACTTTTTAGGGTTGAATGATGGGAATGGATTGGGTTTTGCGAGATCCAAGCCAGATCTACTTGTTTAGATCACCGATCCATATTCAAAACTTCAAAATTCATTTGATTCCATTATACTTTTTTTCCAAATACATACTTAATCTAATTTAAGAAACCAAGAACCATAGTGCATACGTGTCGCACTGTGGTTGAAAGTCAGCAAAATCAAAGCTCATTGAAATCCGCCCATTATCTATTGCAGGAATTAATTGCAAACTTATGTAACTTCATTATTGTATTGCATATTGCTGTCCAGATTACATCAGTATATCAAACTAAAATTATAAATTACATTTTTTTACAACTGTTTGTTTGCGTAAATATAATTACCGGCTGAAAAATTACAATTTCTAAATATTATTAAAAATTACAAACTTAATAAATGTCAGTTGAAAGGAGTAGTTATTTTTCCTGAAATTATAGGATTACACGTTTATTCACTTTGTTTTATATACAAATCAATGATCAATCTAATTAATTTGTCTTATAATATATGCTTTGAATAATTATCTAATTTGATCACTAATTAATTTGATCATTAAAATTAATAAATGAAAAAATCTTGCTTGATAAATATTTATAACTCGGCTATTAATATCAAAAACTGAAAAAGTTAACAAAATCGTTAATAGGCATATACTCAAAAAGATACCGCCTACTTTTGGTTCGAATTTTAATGGCCTGATAAATCAGTCGCTAATTATTGAAAAAAGATTCAAAATTAAAAAAGGAAAAAAGGTGTTAAATTTTGAAAAATAAAATACGAAAATAAATTATTTAATATCTCATCATTATTAGAAAATAAAAGCAAGGGAAAAAATGTGTTAAGGAACATTCACCTATATACAATAATATTAATTAGAAATGTCGGATTACCGTCTGTAGTTAATTTACACTTTATAAATCCTTAAAATCTACACTTCATGCATAAACTCGATGATTCGATGAGAGCGGAAAGTTGAGAGAAAGAGAGGTGAGATTGATGCGATATGAAGTGTAGTAATTGATATGTCAAAGTGAATGAGAATCAGTAATTGATAAATCTGATCCCAAAGCTATTGTGAATTTAGGCGATTAGGATAATTAACAAATTGGGGGAGGAAAACCAGAGGGGAGGCTGAGTTGTGTAAAACATGGTTAATTGAGGGTGACGGTGGGGGTTTAGTTGTATTTATGTGGGGTTAGGTAGGGTTTCTTGGGCAAATTAGATCATTCACACCATATGGGCCTATGGGTCAAATAAAACGGGTATCCGTCTTAATATTAAGTTGGGTTAAAACTCCGTCTTAATATTAAAATGAGTCAAATATCAAATCACTTGAGCCTATAAAACAAATTCGTTATTATTCCTATGTATTATGCTTTAGTAATTACTTAACCCGTTTTAAGTTTAAGACAGATATACCCGTCTTAAATAAAATTTATAATAGGCTAAATTTGTAAATCAAATTGTTACATACATATATCTATTTTGTACCCAAAAAAATTGACTTTGTATGTAGGCTAATTTCTGCAAAGAAGTGAATTTTACACCATACATACACAAATTGTTCAATGAGGCAGTCTTATATGATAAGACCTCTCTATTTGAACCCCAGCCCAAACTGTTTCATTGTATTTTTGATAGAAAATAAAATAAAATAAAAAAATAACCTCCCTTCACTTCCCAGTTCCTATCACTCTCATTGTTAGTTTTATCATTCTATTTCTCTACCCTCTCTCATACATGCGACAAATACAATCATAATTATTTTTGTGGTTCTCTCTCACAGCTACATGTACTTTTTTTATAAGATTTTTTTCTCCATTATCATTCATATATACGGGATTTGTGTATTGATGGAATTATGTAAGTTATTTTTTTTGCTTTTCTTAGATGTATTTCAATTGTTAAATTTATAGTCTAATTTATGTCATTATTGCATTTTTTGAGTATGAAATATTATTCTTAGAACTTCAAGTGATTTTGTACAGTTAGCTAAACTTCCGATTTGGTATTAGGGTTTATCTAAGTGTGACTATTCATGTACTATTTCGATTCGTTCTTGACGTTTTTCACTGTTTGGTTTATACATTGGTTGTCAATTGTCATTCAATTTTCTTATGTTTTTTTATGTTTTTCAAATTTGTGTATTTTAGTTGGTATTCGTTTAAGATCTTAACTAAAACTCGGACATTTCAATTTCTTTTTCTGGTTTAAATTAAAACTTTAAAATTTAAGTAGATAACTTGGGAGTTTAACTTAAAAACTTGGCTTTTAAGTTGCGCTTTTTGTCAAAGCTAATTAGCTCAAATGGAATAGCATGTGCAATGGCACAAGGTGTGGGTTCGAATCCCGCATTAGCTATGTGATATTTGTGGTTTGACAATAACTATGAATACCTATATTATTGTTTTCTCTTTAAAAATATTGTGTTTAACTCAATTGTACGCTTTTAAAGAAGAATTTAGTTTTACTTTTAAGTTCAAGCTTAAGTTTGTGTTTAAAACCCTTGATTTTAGTAAAAGTTGGAAGTATCATAAATATCCTTTAAACTTACAATTTGGAGTTTTTAGAAAAAAAAAATCGGAGTTTAGTTTGAAAATATGAGACTTTAAGTTAAAGAGTCGGGATTATAAGTATGAGTTTTTCTATGTTTTACTTTAAAATTGCAAAGTTTTAACAATAAAACTCTTAGTTAAGTAGTTTGAAATTTCAATGTTAAATATAACAACCCAATATTTTATATTTAAAACCGCATAAATTAATTTTAAAACTCAACATTACCAATTAAATACTCCATTGTTTAATTATATTGATAAGCAAGTTATAAAATCCAAACTTTTAAAATCAAACATACTCGCAAACTTTTAAAATTAAACATACTCCATTCTTTTACTTGATAAGTCTTGTACTTATAATTTAAAAATAGGCATTTTAGTCATGTATAACCAAAATTATGCAGCAAGATCTATAATCACCACAAATAAAATACACTGCTTGTCTCAAGCTAGATAAAAATTACACAAATTCTTACTTGTGACAGGAGGTATCTGTCTCTTGTAAGAGACGGATACCGTTTTCCCTCACAAAAAACTCATTTAGGGTGAGTGGAGAAGCATATGGGGGGTCCCTTCTTGTCCCTCCTTTGTTTCCTCTACCCATTTGCTCTCACAAACTACCCGTTACAAGATCCGACCCGTCACAAGCAAGACTAATTGAAAAAATTATGGAGCAAAATCTACAATCACCACAAAATAAAACACACTGCTTGTGTCATGCTAGATAAAGGCGGGCCCCACTCTAAGGAAAAACCTCCACTTCTTTTCTTCAACTGCAAACCAACGTGTTTCACTTTTTTTTTTTAATGGACTAATATTTTCTATTGGGCCCGTCCTATGCCATAGGACAGTCCTATAGGAGAGTAGCTGATCATTAAATGACCTTTTGTGAAACTCATCCTAATATGATGAGAGTCACAATGAGAATGGTTGTCTTTTGTTCATTATTTTAGCATTATTTTATTGTCTTTTTTATGTGAGTGGGTGAGAAGGAAGGTTTAATGAGCCAATAAAACTTATTGTTGTTGTGTAAAGTTTTTGCAAAAAATATCATCTTATGATAAAATGAAGTGGATAGGTTGAGGGCCCACAAGTAACAACAAAAACTTATTGTTGTTATGGATGCTTAATGTCTTTGTGACATTATATAATATTATTGTGTTTAGCTTAAATTTATTTATATGAATTTGTTTCGTAATATTTATAGATTTATAAGTGTGTAAATATGTTTCATACAAAGTTAGATGAGAGTCATACAAATTAGTTTTATACGTAAAAATAAACATCTTGGTGATTTTACTTATACCCGATATTTTATGAATGTGTTTCATACTTCGAGTACATATTTTTGATTGGACCATGTAAATTTGCTTTATGTGGGTAATAATAATATATTTCGTGATATTATTTATAATTATATGAATATGCTTCATATACGGCCTGTATTGACCATATAAATATGTTTATATGTATAAAAATGTGTGGATCATATAAATGTGTTTTATATGACCTTGTTATTTATGAGTACATTTCATAAAAGTTAGCTTACGTGTAAATGGTAAAGATCTTGGTGATATTTTACAAGTTACGTAAGTTGTCTTGTATATATAAAGATTTTGTTTTGTGTATTTTGGCTAGCAAACATATGGGTATGAGTAATACTAATGTCTGACTTAGTGTCTAATTTAGTATATGCTACTCATTATTATATTTATATTGTGTTTTTCAAGATAAAGTTGTAAGTCACGAATCCGTTTCGTTTATTTATCTTGTGAAATTGTGTAATTTTGTATTAGACAGAAAAGTAAATACTTTTTTGACATTTATTTTTCATGAGATTTTATAAGTTACATACAAGGCTTACATATTAGTGATATAATAATCATTGTAAATTTGTTTACAAAAGGAGTCATATTTTTTGTGATATGAAAGTTCTCGTAAATTCGTTTTACATAAGATACTCCGCTATATCTTAGTGATATATTAACTTATATAAATTTGTTTTATGTAAATGATTAATATCTTAGTGATATATAATAACGTGTAAATTTAGTTTTTACATGAGGGATGAAAAGGATTGGATACATACTAGTTATGTACCAATAACTCATTAAAACTATCATATGTGTTATGATCAAATGTTTAAATTATTTTTAAAAGACATGCAAATTTGTTTTGCATAGTATTTGTGTAATATCTAAGTGATATTATTATTGTTGCTAATTCGTTTAGCCATTATTATAAGGGTAATAGCTTATATGTTTAGCGTTGTTTAAGGGCTAAGTGATTTCGTTTCATTTAATCTCAATTTGTTAATTGAATTATTGAAATTTCTCATTTATGGCGTTTGTGTTGATTATGAGCTTAGCGACATTTTCGAACGATCAATATAAATAAAGGGATTTTAATAATTTAATTTGGGATTGTGTCTTAATCCATATACTTGTTTATGACAACAAGTGCTTTGGGTGATTTGTTCACCATTAGTGAAGCGGTTTGAGCTTTGATAACTAGAATGATAAGATTTAGTATCTTATCAATCATCACAATTTTGAGAAATTGTGATCATTATTATATGATGAGGTTAAAAATCTTACTAATAAGTAGGATTATAAAAAACTATATTTTTACCCGTATTTGTTCAAATATAGTAAGCTTGATGCATGCAAAATTGTGTTATTTTGTATGTTGACCCATTAAGTAGTTTTGAAATATGTCTTACAACTTATGTAGCGTGAGATTAGATGTAAATCAAATTCGTTTTGACGTATGGTACAAGACTATGTGTCTTGACCGAAAGTGTTTTAAGGAGTGTTGTTGACTTGTTTATCTTACGTAAGATAATGAGATGTGCCTTTTAAACACGGGATTGACTGACGTAAGGAATTATTTTTTTTCCATGGTGATTCGTTTGCCATCCGATTATTGAATTAGGAAAAATGGAAAGCTATTGATTTGACATTAAACTCAATCCTTAGTAAAAGTCTCAAACTTATTAAGATGGGAGAGAAGTCGGTGTTGGCGTTAACGACTCCTGAAACGATTATTAATGGTCTATGTATTTCTTACTATATATTGAGAACAAATAAACGGTATTGTGAAATATGTTTGACTTAGTGTCGACAAGAGAATAATGTGGAGATAATATTAATTTGGTTCATGATAGATTCGAGCCAAATGACATAATTTCCATCAATTCGAGTTATATATTTGTTTCTTGCATCTGCGGTTAATTCTTGTCCTTTGTGGATTTAGAAACAGGGCGGGAATTTTATATAACTCGTAGTTGTTTAATCCATTGTTTGTCGATGGATAATTTACAACTATATTTCAAAGAGGCTTTGTGCTACT
>JAOWBH010180763.1:0-10065 GCA_028566215.1 Silene coronaria
TACACCAAACATGAAAGAAAATTGCATAAGGAAGCTAGAAGATTATCTTACAAACCCAAAAAATTACATCTTGAACACTAATTAATCGATTTCTAAACTAATTTAAGAGAGTATTTTGGAGAGAAAATTATCCTAAACTTAAACTAAATATGAAAATAGAGGCTCTCTTTATTTAGTAAATAAGTGTTTTTGTAATTTAGTTCCAGGGAGTTACAAATAAAACAAATGAAAAGCAAGGCTATGCTTTTGTTCTCCAAAACGTCTTACTTGTGACGGACACAATACGCCACATGATTGTGACGGATAATATCTCTCTCATAATAAGGCAAGTGGGAGGACAAGTGGGGGGAAATGTATCACCCATTTATCCTTCCACTTGTCTTATTGTAAGAAGACAACTATCCGTCACAAGTTTGTGACGGATAGTTACCCGTTATAAGTGAGAATTTGTGTTTGTTCTCAGCCAAGCAAAAGTGAGAATTTGTGTTTGTTCTCAGCCAAGCAAACTGCACGTGACAAAAGAAATGGTCACCATAATGACCAAAATCAAGCTTTGACAGATGACATCCACCTATTAGAAACGCACGCCCAAAAATGTTTTAACACGGTTCACTGCGCACGGTTCCTTCCTCTCTGCTTTGATTTCGCACGTCTTAATATGTCTCGCACGGTGCATTGCTTCTCTGGGTCGAACTCGCACGGCACTTGTAGCTATGCACGGTGGTTTGAATAGGTGATGACTGATGAGCAATCGGTTTCGGTCGGTACCGCATCTGGAAGAAGTGGCAGCCGTGGTTCAGTTTGACGAGCTCCGACATAGGGTTTCGGAATGGTTGTTTAATGATAGGTAATGAGGTGGTATATGTGGGAAGTGTATAGAGATGGTGGTGAATGGTTGCATATTAATGGCGAATAGGGAAGGAAGACTTCGGCTATTAAACTTGAATTCTGGCCATGGTGGGTTGTTGATTGAGTTTGCAGCAAAACGAAGGAGACAAAAGAAGTGATGAGTTTGTGATTTTAGCACACTCGCTGACTATTTGGTCAACATGACTTGTCTTTATTAGTGCATTTCCATTTCTTTACACTTTGACTCCGTCTTGACGCACTTTTCCATTCGATTTTTACTCCAATTGCTACCTACAAAAATAAAAGACCAAAAGAAGTACCAATTCTTGAAAATTCACATAGTTTATCTTTATTAAGAATAAGATGGTTAATATGCTATTATTTAATTAAAATGGACTAATGAAGTTAATCTGAGTTATTAATCCTATCAAATAATATATAAAATATGGGTCAAAAACACGTAAAATATCGACATATCAATGTGGTTAAAAGTAGTTGGGGATATTTTATTGTATACCCTTGAATTTTTAGGTTTTCTTTGTTATACTCTTATATTTTTTTATATTCTACATTGTACCCTTAAACTTTATTACTTATCTTTCTATCATGAACTCCTTTAACTCTCTATTAACTTTATTATTATCAAACAACCGTATTTTGACCTTTATTCTGACTCATCATTAATGTTGTTTCACCAATATATGAAAAATATTACAAATCACTTTTAATAAGGGCAAAAATTAATATTAAAAACCTCAGTTATGATTCATGAAGTGATAATAAAGATTTGATGAATTTTTAGTTAGATTTGTATACTATTTGATGAGTAAATGGACAATTCTACTCTTTGTTCTGGGCCCTAATTAGTTCATCTGTATTAGGGTATTAAAGAGTCTATATAAACTCTCTAACCCTCAACCTAGCAGTTATGCATATCACCATTCTGTATTCTGTATTCCGTTTCCTCACATATAATAAAACTCTCTCCCTTCTGCCTGGTGGACGTAGCTAACACATCGTTAGTGAACCACGTAAATCTGTGTGTTTTGTTCTTATTGTTCTTTATTTGTTTTCTCGTAGCTGTCCGTTACAACACTCTTAATACTATTCTTGCCCACCTTATGCAGTGCATTGCTCTCCCCGCCCACTTCCTTCCTTGCATTGATAAAATTATTAGGGGTTTCTTGTGGTCTGGGAATGCAACTAATAATAAGTTTCATCTTGTCAATTGGACTTCTGTCACTCAGCCAAAATCTGCTGGGGGTCTGGGTATTAGAAGCTCTCATTGCCTTACTCTTGTTTATGCCAATCGTTTATGTTGGAGAACTTGGTTCCTTCATTCCAACCTTGCGAGTATTGCCCTCCATAGCAAATGTCTCTAGAAGAGTCCATCCTACCCTATTCTTCAAGGGATCCCATATTTGGAAATACATTGGGAAAGGTTGACCCTCTTTTTCTAATTCCTTATCTTAGTCTATTGGCAATGGCTCAAGTATTAGCTTGTGGTTTGATTCTTGGTGCTCCCTTGGAGCCCTTAGATCTCTTCTTCATGGACCCCTCTCCGACTCGGCCTCTTGTGCCCCCTTAGCTCCATCATTTCCGATGGTCGTTGAGATTTTAGTCGTCTTGATTATCCTCTTCCAACCGATGTTATCAACACTATCTTCTCTACCCCTCTTCCCTTTGTCCTGGCCTTGTTACTTCTACCTTCACTTCTGGGAGTTCCTTCTCCTTCCAACTCACTTATAGTAGTCTCCTTGATAGCACCTTTGCTGCTCGACCTTTGCTTCCTCCGTTTGATCTTAATTGGATTTGGAAAATCTGACCCAGCCTAGGGTCCGTGTCTTCCTTTGGCTTGTTTGGTCGGACAAGCTTCCTCACCGTTCCACACTCTTCACTATAACCATTTCTCATACTCCATGTTGCGACCTTTGCCCCCTTGTCTCTGAGGATTCTCTTCACATTCTTCGTGATTGTGCTTTCTCGCACGCAATCTGAAATTCCTTCACAAGCTTCTCTCCCTTCTTTGGTTCCAATTTCCAGAATTGGTTCAACACCAATTTCTGCTCCTCTCGGGCAATTTTGGCCTACCTACTTTTCCTTCATTATGTGGCATATGTGGGTTAGACACAATGAACGCCTTTTTAGTGCCTCTGCCCCCTTCCTTTTAGGATTTGGCTTTACCGAGTCCACCATCTCGCTTTTGAATGGACTTCGACCCAACATTTATCCTCGTTGGGTGTCCCCTCACTTACCTATAACCTTACCTATCGCCCTTCGTGTAGCCCCTGGCTCCCTCCGCTTGATCTTTGTCTTAAAATCAACGTTGACGCGTCTTTTTGTTCTACCTCTCTCTCTCTCTCTTGTGGAATCGGAGGTGTTGTAAGGGATTGGACCGGTCGGTGGGTTTATGGGTGGCGGACTCATTGTCCCGCTCCTAATCCCTTAGCGTGTGAACTCTTTGCCAATAGGGAAGGAATTAATCACGTGATTAAGTCCAAGGACACCACTTGTCTCATTAGTCCAGATTGCAAACTTACTGTGAATCTTGTGCGCTCTAACTCCCCTTCTTTATGCCCCCTTGCTAATATCATTTTGGAATGCAGGAAATACCTAAGAGCATCTCCGATTTTGTAGATCATTTTCGAAGGAAGATTAACCAACTTGCTAGCTGATTCTCTCGCTCGCTACTCGCATCATGACCGATCCCCATGCGATGGAAACTTTTGTTGGCATTTTGCGCCAAACTTTGCAAATTATCTTTGTAATATTGACTCGGCTACTGTAGTGTTGTCCCCTAACCCGCCCCCCTAATGTATTTTCCAAACTTGGGCTATAATTTTTAACTTGTTGTTCTCTTTTCGCCACAAAAAAAGGGCAATTCTGCGGCGAATTAATAAATAAATGAGTAGCTTTCAAGTAATTGGAATGGTAAATAAACGATTTAGTATATCAATTAAGAAATTAACATATCAAGGACAATAAATAAGGTCACGGTATTGAGTAATATATAGAGTTGAGAGGTATACCATAAATCTTAAGGCAATATTCAAGAACAACTTTGGTGGAATGTAAACAGTAAACACAGGTTCAGATTTATTTTGCTTTGTCTAATTTTGAATCGTGTACAGTTTGAGTTGGGTCAGTATAAATTACTTCGTATGTTGAGTGTCATACTTTTCTTGAGTTGAGAGTCTTAAAATTAGGTTAAATATCCCTTATACTTTTCAATTTAAATGTAATAATTCAAAGATTCAAAATATGGTTAACAAACAAAGAATCAATAGAGAAACACCTTAAATATGAGTGTATTTTTGAGAAATAAATATTTTACTTCATGTCAATCGGTTCTATTTTTATCAGTTAGTTCAGATATATAAATTCAAATTCAAGTATTTTCAGTTATTATTGAATTCGGTTAAGTTTCCAATCGATTCAAATTAAATCGGATTTCGGTACTCTTAAGATTACTCATATGACATATCGGGTGTTCGATCGTTATCAAATAAGATAAATTCGACGATTTTTTGGGTTCAAATTGATTTTACCAGTATCTCCAACCATACACTTTCAATCACATTGCATGGAAATGTTTGAGATGGACACATGGGATATTTATTTAGATATTAATTTTATTATTAAGTAAACATTTATGACCTCTAAAGTCGGCTACTATCCAGTACTGCGAGAGCAATCCGTTGGGGCAAAAAACAGTTGCGATGTCCGAACATTGATGATCACTCGTTGATTAATTTGATGTTTAGCTCCAATTATGTTCAAGTCATATTTGGCCCGAACTACGGTCATACAATGGACACCGGGTTGTGGAACTCCTTGGACAGGTATTATCGAAATGAGTTGAGAAGGCTGAACCACCAAATTTGCATTGTTTTGAAAATGGTAGGTGATGGTCGGAAAAAACACACGAGGTGAATCCTTTAGCGGCACCCAACAAGCCTCTAAACCATGTAAACTCTCGTGCGAATACCTCTTTAGATGAACATTATTTTTTCGAACGTAAGCCGTTACTGCTTCTTTCAAAATATTGAAAGCACTTGGGACTATGTGACTTGTACTAGACCCTGAGTCGAAAAAGGTTCCCCCAGAACGGTCGGGTTTAAGAGCAAACACATTCTCTGGTATGCTAAGCCTTTTATCGTTTACACTAATACCTCTTAGGCTCACATAGTAGTTCTTTTTATGATTTGCAATTATTGGAGTGACCGACATTGTCGGCGGTCTCGTAATACTCTCCCCAAAACTTAATAACATCGGCGATTGACTACCGGTACGGATGCTAATGCTTTGAAGACAGTACGAGAATTGGTATATACCTTTGCTTCCCAGTTGCGAAATTAATGAGGTTTCGGCTGTGTTCATTCCTAGCATTCCCGTCAAAACACTATTAGGATTCGGAGCTGCAACAAACAAAACCTATAGGTTAAACAAGGGACGACAAAATGTTAATCCGTACATAAATTTTGGACGGGTTAGATCGATTCATCACACATCGCAAATCAAGTAAATGCAACAAGTAAAAATGAGCGAGGACCTCAGGTTTAAAACTTTTGTACCTCAAGTACAACACAAGTACAACAATATTGTACCAAAGGTTCAGAACCTTTTTCTACCAAAAGAGGCACTTTGTTGCATAGTCATTGATTCAAGAAGCACTTTGTTGTAAAAATTGTGATGATAAAAAAATAAAAAATAATAACAAACAATTATTAGAACAATATGAAATTAAGGCATATACAGTAAATAAATCTCCCTTAATGTAGCACTATCCTGCTTTGTCTTAATCATTTGTTTGCCTTTTTATTTTTATTTTTTGCGAGACGTATTTTAATCAAAGCCGAACAATTGATTATGAAAAAGGGAGTATAGAGCATGTTTGGCCTAGATGATTGAAAATGAGCTTTTACTTTTCAAGCTTAATTTTTCAAAAGTGTTTTTCAAAAGTCAAAAACACCAAATTGCTACTTCTACTTCTAAAGGGGAAATAATGGAAGAGTTTCTAAGAAGCTATTTTCAACTTTTAGAAAAATAATTGTTTGGCCAATTTATGTTTTTTCAGCCAAAAGCTCTTAAAATATCTAGGCCAAACACATACATAATATAGTGCAACCCTCTGTACCTTTGGTACAATGGTTCTGAATCGTTTAATTAGTATAATAATGTTGTAAAAGATTCTGAACTTGAGATTCTTACGGTTATCACTCTCATATGATCCCGATATATACTGTTATGCATTGTTCTAGGCCTCTAGTAAATGCAAATAGAAAAAAAAAATAGATGGCGTTAATTCGTGTGATCGAATTTTGGTATCACCCTCTCAAACACAACCTACGCAGGTTCCATTAAAATAACAAAACCTAAATACTTAAGGTATATGAGAGGATAGTACCAAAATTCGGTACAACCAGTTACTGCCATAATGTTGTTTATGCAAACACTAATTAACCCGCTTCATTTTAGTCATCTACATTATTTTGATTTCATCTAATTTCCATCTTATTAATCATTAATCATGTTTAGAGATTAATCATGTTCACAAATACTATCATATCACCAGTTGTATTATAAGAATTGTACAACATTATAGATTTAATCGAGCTTATGTGTAATTTTTCTGAGTTGGTTAAAGTTTTTTTTTTAATGTTTAAGTGAGTGAGTTTAGATTCTTTATACTATAGCTCAAATTTTTTAAAATAAAACTCAAAAACTTTAGTATAGAGCCCAAAATCTGTACCATACAAGATATAACTGGTGGTATAGTGTATTAGTACATCATTATTTGCATACATTAGTAATATTAATTCTTTATCTATAAAAATAATATTTTAGTGAACGAACAATCCCCTATATAGTAAATGAATAGGTGAGCTCACATATTTTTCCTACAAAAAGCATCTTTATAAATGAGAAAAATAGTGATCATCATTTAAGTATATTAACTAAATAGGGAAGTTAATAATTAAAATGTTTTTCGTTATAATATAATGTTTTTCATTAAAATTAATAATTTCATCAAATTATGTAATTTTTACAAAACTTTAAACCATAATATTTTAATTAAAATATGAATAATATAAAATTATAAACCGCTTAATCTTTTACTGCTATTATTTGAGACTCATATAGTTCATACTACGTATAAACAAAACAATAAATTGTATCACTTTCATAACAACAAAAAAATTATTGAGAGAAATTATAAATTGGATTCATTAGGTTTGTGGTATAAAAAATATTTTTTTAAAAAAAAAAAATATATTTTAGCAGCTTACTCAATTCTCTTGAATTAATTTTCAGTTTTTATTTTTTTCCTCAAACAAAATACAATAACAAGAAAAATAAACAACTAATGAGATACCACTATTATTTATATAATTTATTAAAAATAAAAACTATATATACCGTGCATTTATTGTGCGGGTTCTAAGCTAGTAATTATATTACAAAAATCGGAGTATTTCATATCGTCTTTGTGATATAAGTTACTCATATGCTCAATCTGGACGATTAAATCATATGAAGATAGTCGTTGATATCGTTAATAAGACATATTTGTTGGTTGAGTAGGTCTTCCCTTGAGACGGTTTTATCTTAAGTTCATAAAATTTTAAATTTTTAATAGAACAAAGTAATTATTTAATGATAAAATGTTACTTTGATCAAAACCAAACACATCATTTCATTTTTTAACACTATTTATGAATGAAATGAATCTTCAAAGTTCTAGTATATATAAGAGAAAATTTAGTCACGTGTGATCTTGTTTAATTCTTTACTATAAGTATAATAAGAATATCAAACTCTTATATTTTCTTATAATGTAAAATTCAAGTTGTTTATGTTACAAATTGTACATTGTCAAGCCTATAAAAGAGAAATGGTGTGTATGGAATTGAATAGATGGAGTATAACTAAAATTGTCACTTTTTAACAAAATAAGTTGATGATAACACACACTATCTAAAATGTTTAAATTTTATTATAAATTGGTTATATTTGGTTTATCTTAATTTCAGGCAAAAATAGTCGGTCTAAATGACATTTTTACGTGGTTTTTGTTACCTGCATCAAAGTTATGTGTTTCAGTGGCACAAGCAAATTTGATTCGGTTGACTTTTTCATTGAAGTAAGAAAGCGACGAGGTAAAAGTGAAGGTCTCATATGCCAAAACTCCTTTCATGGTTGCCCCATCAAGGTACCGTTTTTCCACTATGCAATGATCACGGCATTGTCCACCGGGACATGTCCTGCAGACCAATGGCTGATATGTTTGAGATCTACTCTTTGGAAACAACGGAATCCTTTGTTGGAAACATGGACGACAACCTTCACACTCGGTCCAAATAAGACCGCTTCCAGTGTCTAAAATAAGATAAGTTTTGTGAAATGGTGGATTACTATTACCAAATTGTCCGAGTCCAATCTCAACATAATAAGTTCCAACTTCTTTTTTTATTTCAGACGTCACGTCTGGTTCACGGTATTCGGACACATGTTGGTTTGTATTGTTATTAGCCAGGAAACGCATCCTTGACTCAGAGATGGCTAGTAATCTTTGGGCTCTCTCTAAATCAGTGAGTTCAGGATGGTACATAGGTGAGTCAGGAGAATCTATGTGAATTAGTTTAAGATGTAGATTTCTAGTTTTTTGGTTTGATTTGGACAAAGTTATTTCTGGATGACCACTAACAAGATGAGCAATTAGAACAATGCTCACCAAGAAGAATGACGAGTTATACTTAATTATGGACATGGCCGAGGATTGTTTGCTTTCCTTATTTTTTATGGTGATACCGAATAGTGAGCCTTATCAAGTTATCAAAAGGACGTCCATTTATATTAGTTAGAACTGAAAGTTCAATGGTACATTAGGAAAATAAAAGTAATTGAGGACAGATACGTAACGTGGTAGATATCGATCTTATGTAAACTGGTAGATTTCGTCATATATTATTAGGTAGATGTTGAATGTAATCTAAACCAGTAGATTTCGTCATATATTATTTGGTAGATGTTGCATGTAATTGATCTCAAACTGTAGTCGAGGAAAAGGTCGGCGTCAAGGTGGTGGACGGTGTCTGGTCCATAGGAGTTTGGTGGTGGAGGTCGATGGTGGTGGGGTAACACCCCCATTAATCAAGAGGCCACAAATAAGGCAATCCCGATCAATGGAGTAGTCACATGCTCGGTTTTCAGAGTGTATGGTGCGAACAATTCAATTCAAGGCATTAGATAAATAAAGAGTTAAGGTGAAACAGTCATACATCATTTAGTATCCAAATACATAATCGATTATCAATTACTAAAGTCATAATAACTAATACACGACCAAGCTACAAAACGGGTGGCGACTCGTCAACGATCGCTCCCGACCTCCAAACTCACATGCAATGCTCATGATATACATGTCAAGCCACTGCTCCCCATATGAGCGAAAATCATCATATGGATTGACACAGTTTTTTCAAAAATCGTTAGCTTTGCCAATTGAAAGAATAATCGATATGACATGTGAATGATATGAAATGCAAACAAAATGCACATGAGAAAGAGATTACCGTACCACCAAGCCTCCGCCAACCACACCAGTGACGGCGTCGCAACGCCACCACCAACAACCTGAACCGCAGTCCGAAACAAGTTCCGGACGCACCCAAGTACGTGCCCGGGTGATGACCGAGCCCTTGCCTGACGTTTCTGTGCACCGCAAGTCTCTCCATACTCAAGACATGAATGTCCACATCTCCATTAGGGTGGGAAACCCTAACGAACGACTCAAGCGTAAGACGGTCACCCAAACTGTCTTACGTCTCCTCAACAGCTCATCACAAAAACTCAACCTCCTCCAACACCTACACAACCACCACATAGTCACCATCAAAAGGTATGCCAAACATACCTTGGTACCAACAATAATACTCTTTATATCATACAAGATGCATAAAACATATACATCCACTCATAATTACCAACACTTCCATAAATCATGTTATACGCAACTATAATAATAATAATAATATCATTTCCTCTTTTAATATCATTTATATGCCAACACAATCTCATTACTTCCATGCTATGAACAATGCATTTCAACAATAATGTGGGAGTGTTGGACCATATATTATGTTTTGATAATGACAAGTATAATATGATTTGTAATATGATTTATAAATGTTATACACTTGTGCTTGTAATTGT